>DWJN01004402.1:0-12449 GCA_018248895.1 Carystus phorcus
ATGGTTATCAAAATAGTTCTAATATAATAATTTATATGGCAAAACAAAGTTTGCTGGATCATCTAGTGTATTATAAAGTAGAATTTATCATAATCTATTAAGTAAAATTATAAATTACTTCCATAGGTATGCATGAAATAAGATATGTATATATATTAGGTTAATTACATATAAACCGATAATCTGATATTGATAAGATAATAAGGGAGGTATAATAAACGAAAAATGACTCTAGTTTTATTATCGAATACCGTATCTTAATACGATTCGTATACGTTTTTATAAAACAAAAATGAAGGGTGAAAATTTATTAATAATTTTAAGTGTTTTAGTATCTGTGGTGGCTGGAATAAGAAAATTTGATGGTTATAAAGTGTATAAAATTATACCGAAGACATATGATGAAGTGACGTTATTGCAAGATCTACAAAAGAATAGAGTATTGGAGCTATGGGATGACATTTACGAACTTAATCGTGACGTTAGGTTGATGGTCCCTCCAGATAATGTAGAAACCTTTCTTAGAGTTTCTGAGAAAGCTGGAATAGAAATTAAGGAAGTTATTAGTGATATGCAACAGTAAGTGTCATCTATTTTATCTCAATAAAGTAAATAAATGATCTAGGGTAGTTAATTGCAATACACAAATTAATGAAAATATAATTGTAATAAAATTCGATAAATTTAATTGTGTTAAAACTAAAATTAAAAGATTGTATTTCCAAATAAAGTTCAGTCATATAATGTTGAATGTATTTCACAAATACGTACGTACTGATATTGAAGAAACTTTGGTGGTAAATAAGAATTTCAAAGAGTCCATTGGTCGTATACAAAATAAAATTTTAGTTTGATTCTGCAATTGCGGAAGCATCGATGACAAAAAGGGGTCGCACTCAAATAACACTCAGGAGTAACCTATAGATTGTAATGTACTCTAATTTCACATTCTTCCGTGCGTCCAGTATGCTGTCCAGTATGTGCGTCCAGTAAAATAAGTTACAAAAGTCCTTTCTATGTTTGTATTATATAGTTAAAATTATCTTTACACTAACTTTTACAGAACAATTGACAAGCAACTTGAATCAGCGAAAAGTAACGGACGATCCGATTCATTGCTATCCTTTACATGGGAAAAGTATCACACACTAGATGAAATATACAAATGGCTTGATGATTTAGTACAAGAGTACCCCGATATTGTATCGACTTTCACCATAGGAACGTCTGTTGAAGGACGACCTATTAGAGGTATTAAAATTGATTACAATCCAAACAGAACAAGGAAATTAATTGGAGTTTTTGAAGGAACTCTTCACGCTAGAGAATGGATATCCCCAGCTGTGGTTACTTGGATAATTAAGGAGTTCTTAACAAGTACTAATCCTGAAATAAGAAGCATGGCTGAAAATTTAGAATGGCATATGATCCCTGTTGTTAATCCAGATGGATATGTTTACACGTTTACAACTGTAAGTAAAATCATTGTCCATTAGACATTAGTACATGTAGCATTCAAGTTAAGAGAGTTATTGCAAAAGAGAAAAAAAACAAACGTAATAAATGAGCAAGGTATCATGTAAATACGTTCAATGGTTTCCACATAATATATGTACAGGCACACATATGTATAGCTATTACACAGGTATACACACGAATACACAGAAAGACAGTAAAAAATTTAAAAGTTCTTAAAAATATGATTTAAGATATATATAGATAGCAAAGTATAGGCTTTATAAAATATATGTTGCGTTAAGTAAATAGCATAAAGATAAACAGACGAGTCATCCGATGTAAAATGGTCACCGTTTCCCAGGACATTTGTACCAAAGGCATCCACTCACGCATTTTAATCACGTGGTCGTTGACATACGTATATTACTAGTATTAGCTCTTGAAACAAGCCATGGAGCTTCGTTTACGTATTCGGAAGTAAATCCTCGTGATCCAGGTGGCAATTTGATCATCATCGGACCGTATCCTGGGTTTAATTCACAGCAAGGCTAAACTTTGAACGACAATTTTCAATTTCTATTCTCGGTTTGGGTGTACATGTACTTGTTTTCTGTGATGTCTACGGCACCCACGATATAGGTAATCCTACTACAGGACTATGAGTGTGTAGCGTCATGTAAAACTTTTTACAGCATAGAATGTGGAGAAAAAACCGCAGTAGAGCGAGTTTTACTTCCTGCGCAGCTACTGGGGTAGACGATGACATGAGCAACGGTGTAGACTTAAACAGGAACTTCGATTTTGTTTGGATGTGTGAGTAAATAATTTAAGTTACATAAAGATTTTTTAATTATAATACCATTTGAATCTGTTCAGTAGCTTCATTGTGATGACTCCACACACGTATGGTCAAAAAAGCAGACATATAATAATTCCAAAAAAAAAAGCTTTGGTCTCTGTATTAATAAAGCCTACCTATATTAAAATGGATGATACCTTCTAGCTGTTGGAGCTTCAGATAACCCATGCACCAATACCTATGGAGGACCTCAAGCTTTCTCCGAACCAGAAACCCGAGCTGTAGCGAGTTATGTACGAGAACTACATAACTCTGGCGAGATCATATACTACATCTCAATGCACTCGTACACCCAGCTGTTCATTATACCGTACAGTCATGTAAATGGAACTGATGTCCTCCAGGTTAACAATTTTGGCGATTTGGTAAGTCCCTCGTGCGTTGTTTGAGCAAGACTGCTTATTTGTTGGGTCCGAATTACTTTAAGACTTGTGCTCATAACCACCGCGTCGGTCTATTTTAGTTGTTGCAAAAACTATATTGTAATTTTTCAGGTGTAAAAAATTATGCCACAGTGAATTTTATTTTGTGTTTATGTTATAATCGTATAAAAGAAAAATATGTTTATTTTAAAAGGATGTTTATTGAAATAGTTTTTTCTCTTCGAGACGATTAAATATTACTTTAGATATAAGTTTATAAATACTGAGAAATCACAGTTCAAATCAACTTTATCTAGTTCAATTTGTTAACGTTATCATTTCTTGAAATATGAACCTAATAATAACTATCACTGAAAACATATTTGCGGGAAAGTATTATCCTTTATACATTACATAAAAATAATGACAAACAACTTAACAATTACTAACATTGTTTTTGCCATTAGTTGAAATTATTCGATGCGTTAACATACACTGATCTTTATTTGGAAACCAACAAATACAACATTTCACTCTGGACTGTTTGGTGTACGGATTAAAACTTTATTAATATTGTGTTTCAGTACGAAATCGCAATTAGAAGTGCAGAGAGATCTGGGAGCCGGTATGGCTCTCACTACAGAGCTGGTGTGTCTGATGAAATTTTGTGTAAGTTTGTTATTAGCATTGTTAACAGTTATGAATAGAATACATCTGTTTGTCTCCTAATACTGATAAATAGAATGCATGTAGGTAGCGTTTGCCTCTTCAAATTGAGACCGTCTAAGGCTTACACATGAACGTTAAATAAAAGTAAAGAAAAACATACTAACACAATAATTAAGACGCTTATTAATATAAGTGTTAAGTAAGTCAGATTCTTTTTTATCAGTTATTTCATCATGTTCTTCATAAATCATTAGTTACATGAAGATAATGACGGAATTCATGGATGGAACTATTCAGAAAAAAAAACAAAATAATTCACCATAAACGCGAAGTTACGCAAGATTTTTAACCTTCTCTCTACTTTGTAGCTAATGGTTAAAGCTCTCACAGTTCTTCAGTTAATGATTAAAACAAATCTTTTTTTTACGTTAACTAATGATAGTTATTCCAGAAATTTTGAAATTAACACTATCAGAAGCTTACATACATGAACCCCCCACACCCACCTAATACCTCTGTAGATACACAACACATTTTCAATACTGAGATCAGGTTAGCAGAGAAGTCACTAACTTTGGCTACGGATTTTTAATATCACGATTAAAATTTTTCAAATGGTTTAAAGTAGTTGTCCTAATGTGTGATAACATGATGGAACTAGTGGACTAGGAGACACTGGTTTAAAAGATTTTAATACTTTGTATTAATACCTCTTTAGTTATCTTGGCTATCTATTATAATAGAAAATCACAATCTACTGTTTTAAATGAAGTTATTAATAGTCTCTCATCTTTATTAAAATAACACATTTTCTTTCTATGCTATGCTATTACATTCTTCCTTTTGTAGATAAAATGAGTGGGTCAAGTTTCGACTGGGTGAAATATGTAACTGACGCACCTGTGTCAATGCTAATCGAACTCCGAGATCTCGGGGAACATGGATTCCTACTGCCCCCAGAAGAGATCATACCCAACAGTTTGGAGATTATGGATGGTTTTATAGAAATGGACAAAATTACGAGGATTTTGGGATATTACGAGGCAAGATCATCTGGGTCTATGATATCATTTTCCGCTCTCATCATCACTATAGCCTTTATCGTAACTACACTGCGATGAATAAACATTTGTTAAGCGGCAACAATATCCGCATTAGCAGAAAAAGAGTTTTAATAGTAATATGTTAAAAATAAAAGTTCTAAAATGTTTGTGTATTTCATTTCTAAAAAATAAGTTGATAGCTTGGTAGCTTACGTCGATCCTATGCGATCGACGGAATTAAGCGGGTGCGGCCGGTATTTGGATAGGTGGCCGCTAGCGAGAAAAATTTCCGTGCCTCGGAAGGCGCGTTAAGTCCTCGGTCTTGGTTATTATGGCAAATAACAGTCGTCATGCCATATGTTATGTTGGGAGTGGTTACCCAATTATTACATCTAATGTTTATCTATTCTACGATAACACAGAACCATCTCCAATTGACTATTCGGCCAACGAATCCAAAGATTTAATTTCAGAATTACAAGCGAGTTAAAAAAAAACTAACCATTTCAACTAGGGCTAATAGAGCGTACGAAATTTTGAAGGACCTGACAAACGCGGAGGATTAACGGAATCTAAGTACCAAGGAACAGGATCTGAATAAAAAATAAATAAAAATCATTTTTTTCCTATAGTAAGAAATTAAATAAGTTAAATTGTAATAAAATTACCCTTGATCTATTTAATGATATAATGTAAAGGCCGAATGTTTTATCGATAATCATTTTATCAATGATACTAAAATAATTTGTACCGATATGTAGTATTAGTATTATGATAATAATAAGTCCCTACAATATTTACTTATCTTGTTCGAAGCAACAAATGGATAAAATGTTATCATAGATAAAGTAATTTATATCTGAATCTAATTGAAAAATTCTTGATTATTACATTTCGATTACTACATATGTATCTACTTCAAACATACGGAAGTTTTCAACATGCTGAAGGCTGAAATACTAGTATTTGTAGTTTTTGTAGCCACATCGTATATTAGTGCAAAATATGTAAGTTACAATAACTACAAAGTTTACAAAGTTGTAGCCGAGACCGAAAATGAAGTTGCAGCTCTCGTTGAGTTGCAAAATCAAAATGATTACGAATTTTGGACTGACGTAATACATATAAAGCGTGATGTGTGGGTCTTAGTAGCTCCTGAAAAACTTCGCCGGTTTGAAGATTTCTTGTCTAATGCTGGTATAAAGACCAAAGTCGTTATTGAAGATGTACAAAGGTACGTTAATGTTTGTTTCTATTCCTCATGCAATCACTATATCAGGACTTTATTCAAATGTTAGATGAAACAGTAACTCGCTGCCTATGATGCATTGTATGAAATAACAGGCAAAGCGTAAGGATTCATGAAAATCGCTAGGCACTGTATTTGATGGTAGGGCTTTTTATTATTGTTTTTTAGATATCAAATGCATTGCATTACTTTATTCTTTCTTGTAGAATTAAGTGAGAAATAATTTTTATATATTTTGGTTGCATTATCATGGGTTTATAAGATGACTTGTCGCTGGTTCCTAGGCTAAAATTATATCTAGAGGTTACAGATACGGTGTCAATTTAAAATTAGCTTAATAGTTAGCCTGTTACTTGTATAATATCTTTACAACGATAAAATGCCAATTTAAATGGCTAACTTTAAATTATTATTTTAGTGCTATTGAAAATCAAATGAAAAGGCCATCAGAAATAAACAGAAATTCTCAAGCATATGCATGGGACTACTATCAAGATTTAAATGAGATTTACGATTGGTTAAACAAGACTGTTGAAGCTCATCCAAATGTAGCTTCGTTGGTGACTATAGGAAGGTCTATTGGAGGAAGAGATATTACAGGAATCATGATAGATTTTAAAAAGAGACAAAATCCTGTTATTGCTATGGTTGAGGGAACCCTACATGCAAGGGAATGGATAACACCCGTCACTGCTACTTGGATTGTTAAAGAGTTGTTGACGAGTACAAATGAAGATATCAGGACTTTGGCTGATAATGTGGTTTGGCATATTTTCCCAGTTACCAACCCTGATGGATATGTCTACTCATTTACTGATGCAAGTATATTTTTCTAAAATTATCGTTTCAGTTCTATTAGAGTGTGTTGTCTCTCTAGAATAATGCTCTCTTAGGTCTTAATTTTCTAAAATGAACCTGATTTGTATCTTTTAAGTCTCCATGAATAGAAATTTATCCAACATCTATTGATATAATAGACAATCAACTTCCTACATATTTTATATTCTATCTACAAGATTACTTATAAGAGACTATATAACAAGATTTTTATGGTCAAAGTTTCATATTACTTTATAGAATAGGATGTGGAGAAAAAATCGCAACCCTGCTAACTTCGTATCCTGCGAGTCTTCCAATCTTGATGATGATATGAGCAATGGCATTGATCTCAATCGAAACTTCGGATTCATGTGGATGAGTAAGTTTTCATAATACTATAGACAATACACGACCAAGATAGCACTTGATAAAAAAAGTTATTACCATGCTATATATAGGTATTACTTATTATATAATGGAAACATCCAGGTCATTCAAAATTTAAACTTCAGAAACTTCCAAATTTGCTTGAAATAATTCATTAGACTTATATTAGTGAGATTAAGATTGAATTTCAACCCGAATTTGTTATAAGATTTTGTTTGAAATTTGTGATTTTGTAATTTACTACAAACTCTTTCCGGATGGCCTTTAAAACTACGATTTTCTTAGAAAAAGCCCCTTTTGAAAGTAATGCAAAAAAAATTATAAGGATAATTAATATTTTTCATAACGATTTAGAAGATAAATAATTCAATTTTTTTAGCCGTTGGAGCATCTTCTAACCCTTGTATGCAGACATTTGCTGGACCAGTAGCGTTTTCAGAACTGGAGTCAATAGCCATAGCGAATTACGTGAGAAGTCTTCAAATCCAAGGAAATTTACTATACTACTTCGCTTTGCATTCGTATTCTAATATGATACTAGTACCTTACAGTCATTTAGCTGGGGCTGATGTTCTTGAAGTACCGAACTATAGTGACATGGTGAGAAAATAGGCTTCTACTAAAATATAATTGTTCATAAATAACAATTAATGCAAATAAATTGTACCAAAAGTATCAATGAAATTGTAACTTTTCAGTATGAAATTGCTATCAGGGGAGCAGAGAAACTAACTGCAAGACATGGTACTGAATATTTAGTTGGGACGTCGAAGGAGATTCTTTGTGAGTTATTAAATTTAACTAATGACATTATTAGATTTTGTGAAGTCTGTTTGATAAGCTACCATCCTCCTATTTGAATCAGTCAATAAAGGATCTATCGTGTTCCGGCTTGGAATATTAAAGTCAGTACTCTTTTCTGACTTCTTTTTTGGCCGACAAAATATCAGCGATGACTTCAGTGTAGCCAATGTACACGGGCAATAGTATTAACTTATCAGATAGCTCACCTGCTTGTTTGTCAGCCATTTACAAAAGCAAATCGTTACAACCTACAATCGTACCATTATTAAGCTTAAATAAACTTAACAAATTATGAAAGAAAATGTATTCTTACAGATGAAGTAGGTGGTGCTGGATTTGATTGGGTGAAAGGTGGCGCGCATGTACCTCTAGTTTTCCTTTTCGAGCTAAGAGACACTGGCGAATACGGTTTCCTTCTTCCACCAGAACAAATTATACCGACTAGTGAAGAAGTTATGGATGCTCTTGTCGAGATGGATAAAACGGCCAGAGCTCTCAATTACTACAGTAGTTCATCAAATGTGTTTAGAATTAGCGGCCTCTTGTTGATTGCGACATTATTGACAATGAAGCTTTGATTTATTTTAATAGAATTAAAATATGTTATATTTAATTGTTTTTTTTTAATCGAGCTTGATAATTTTTACATACATTACATGCAGTCAAAACTTTATTAAACAGATAATAATAAATGTTAATGCATTTAGTTAAATTATAAGAAAAGATATTATTATTGCGTATCATTGAGATATTACGTATATCAGCAAGACGATGATAACTACCTAAACTAGGTTTCCGGACAGATAATTATATCACTAATAATTATAGTAATTATTTTGATAATAATTCATAAACCTTACACGAAGTCGCACTCGTTAGGGGGGCTGCTTTTGTCGCCTCTTACGAAGTCCTAGTCTGCCAGCGTGTTTTGAAAACTGTATTCTAGACTACCCGCCATGGCCAAATCTACAATATCATTAAAATTACATTAAATGTAGGCCAAATTTGTTAATATGTATGTTCATTGTTTGTTTATTCAATTTATACTAATATTGTGAAGCTGAAGAGTTAGTTTTACTGCGCTAGTCTCAGAAACTTGTGGTTCGAATTTAAAAAAAAATTATGTTGGATAATATTTTTGTGTTGGATTGGTTACATTTTATGTTTTTGATGGATTATACGATAATGTCTTAATCTATAAGAGCTATTAATTCATGTCCATAATTGATCAAGTTTCTTGAATTAAATTTTTGTTTTTTGGTATACAAAGGATGTCATGTAGTCAAAATAATTATATGAATATGTATATTAAAAAGTAAAATTACTGAACTTGCCCGTCTGTTATTTTCTTTTAAAATAAATATGTTTTAAGTAATACCTTTACATATCAAATCTCTAATAAATATTTTAACAGGTATTTCAAAGCAAGCAATATCAGAATGGTATCTTATTTTTCTAAAAATCTGTCAACCAAATCATTAAGTTAGTAAAAACATTCATCTATTTATTCAACCACATACAGACACTAGTAGACTTTACTTACTTGAGAGACACTAGTAGAGCCTGCTTACTTGGTATAAGCTTTGAAACTTAAAAAAAATCTAGTTTTTGTACCATTTCTTATAAATGCTTAGCTCCTATCATTCGTAGCATTATACAACCCATAAGCTAGAATCTATAAACTTTCTGAGTAAATATAAACTATCTAACAGAAAAAAAATTCAATTCAAACAGTAGTTCTTAAGATAAGTGCAGTCAAACAAACATCAGTTTTATAATATTAGTATAGAATAATACAGGTTAAATAGACAAACAATAAATTAAACAGACAATATTTACAAGAGACTCGTAACATAGATTGAAGACAATTAATAGCTATAATTAAAAACACTAATGTCCTCATACTTTATAAGACAATGCACCAGACATAGAATGATCGAAAAACAGCCATCAATATAGTAGAGTACGGAAATAAAAACGATAAATCAGGAGTGACAACAAGTTTGTCCCGAGAGCATGTCGCAGTAATTAACGAAGGTGATTTAGGAGGAACGCGTAAGACAGTGATTGCCAACTGCTTAAACGTTTAGGTAGACGCTTTGTTTGGCGATAATTACAAAGCATTTACCACGTTTTTACTCGTCTAGTGGAATTTTGTAATCACGTTTACAGACTCGGATGACAATACCAAGAAAAACGTGGTTTAAAGTTTTTGAGTTTCACTTCGTTCGATTGTCTTTCGTAATTATTAAAGAAGCTGATTTAGACTCCCGAAACAATCTTTGTTTTTTTATGTTTTTGTCGTTAAATTTTTTGTTTAAAAGAACGCTAAAATATTCCTTTAATTATTTACAATTATGGTATTTATGGTACCTGACTAAATTATACTCATCTAGTATTCATATTATCATACAAATAAAAAAATCATATTACCACTGAAAATTATTATTATTATAGATCAATGGATTCAATGGCTACAAATAATTCCGGTCCAGGCGTGAATAAGTTCTTAAGTCGACTTGCATGTACATTTATTAATGCATAATAGGTATTAGTATTGCTTAATTCATAGTGATCTAAAACTCAAAGCAAATTATTACACATTCATATAAAAAGTATTTAACGTAAAATCAGAATTCGCAGATGAAACTTAAACTTAAAATGGCTGCCCTGAATAAGTACATTTTTGACTTGTTAAGTTATTCACGCCTGGATATAACCCAATATTAAGTTGATAAAACATTTATAACACAAATTAATGACTTTTATTTTTATTGCACTTATTGTTATTTTGTGTACACGGTCTTTCTACCGTTAACCATACCGCTCTCCAGTCCCAGGTCTGCTGGAAGAAATTTCATAAGAAATAATCAGTACCTTTATACTACCCTTACTTAATGTTGTGACTGTAAATTTTGTTTTCCATGTGTGCAAAAATATTAAATAAAATAAAAAAAAAACAATAAAATAGTTGTCAATAAAGATTGAGAACAAGGTGTACTTCGAAACGTGCTAACGGGAGAACTCTTGGGGTAATTGAAATCGTAACAGAATTGTGGGATAAACAACAGTACTGTTACTCCCGATTAAAGAACCCCCATTGTCGCCTAATGACAATGAGGGTTTTCTTGTAAAGGCATTTGTATTCTAACAAGCTTTTCAACTTTCAATTTTTTAGCATCGTTTGTTACGTCATTTCAATGTACGTAAAATGACTTCTCGTTACATTTTGATATTACAATTTTCATTATGCCATCACCGGAATTATTCTTAAAATCGCCGTATTTTTGTCTCCGAGGTTTTGGGAATATTTGTCTGTTATGGAATTTCTTATTGCATGCTGTTGTCTCATGAATGAAATATTTTACTCGGGTATTCTGTTATTTAAAGGTAAAAATATTTTAGTTTCAAGATTACTAGAATAATAATTTTGTTAATCTACGTTAAATAATATGTCTGACACGAAGAATTTCTTATAAAAGAAATGCAAGCTTCACGTATTACCTTAGATGAAGCTTGTCAATTATCCCATCGCAGCATGAGAGCTGACAAGAATAACCTAGAATAATTTCAATTGGAATAAATCTCATACAATTCATCTGCAAGTAAGAAGAAAAAATAAGAACATAAACAAAAATGTGGCTACATTCTTAGACATAGCAAAATATGAGATAGTTAAAACGCGTCCTACTAAACTAGTTAGTTAACTAATCGTTTCACAGCAATTTTTTATACAATTAGAAAACATAATCAGACAAATTGAAGAACTCATAGCCCGATATCTCGCGTCGATCCTAAGCGATCGACTGAGTTGAAGCACTGCGGGCGGTCCGTACCTGCATGGGTGACCGGTAGTGGCAAAGTTGGGACGCTCAGTTCCTCGTCGAGAGAGCCCAACAAAGGCAAAGCGCTCGGAGGTCTCCGGTTGTGTTCCGATGGAGATCCCGGAGTCCTCCACATAGGGCTATTGAAGGTTTCTCCCTCGACAACAAAAAAAGGTACGTTAAGTTGTCAGTTTCGCTTGTTATGGTAAATAACAGACGTCAAGCAATGTCAGAAGCCTTCGAGCGGCTTAAAAACTTTCGACATTTTGTTTGACCAATAACCCTTCACCAATCCGCAGTGGAGTATGCTCGAGATCTCCTCAGTGATGAGGAGACCTGTGGTCAGTAATCATCCAATATTGGGTTAAAAGCAATCAGATAATAAAACAAGCATAAAGTAACTCTTTTAAATTTATAAAGAGTAGCTAATATTAGAGTATAGGATAAAACATTTTACCCCAAAAAGGCTAAAAGTAATGGCTAAAAATACTCGTTCAACCGGATGGTAAGTGCAGTACTAAATAACGTCAGCGACAACGTGACGCGTGACTGAAATCAGATGTCACTTTAACGCCACAAATCATAACGCACCTCTTTAATATGGCTTATTTAGCACAGAGAGATGAGTGGAGCTGCTTCATTTCTTAATATTATTTTTAATAAGCTATTGATTAGGTGAAGGGGTCATCTTCACTTTGAGACAATCTTTTATCTTAGTTTTTAAAAGTGTAAGATCGACCAATTTGTATGTTGATTGATTTTTGGTGTACAATAAAGAGTTCTTAAATTATACTAGAGACCCGCCCTCGCTTCGCTTCGGTAAATATTTAACATAAAAATGGTTACAGTGTGTTAAATTTAAACGCTAAACATATTCTGTCGCGGACTTCTATTTAGGACTTTTAGAGGGGAACAATATTGTAATACATGATTTTTTAGTAAATTTCACTTTTTACTTAGTGCACACAAGGAAAA
>DWJN01004403.1:0-12449 GCA_018248895.1 Carystus phorcus
AAGGCTAAAGGCTATAACATAACGCTACAACCAATAGGAGTACAGTAGTGATAAGAAATGTTACAAAAACGGGACAAGTGTTCCAAGGTGATAGGATTTTCGGTCTACAGATCTACTAGTATTTTATAATACTGTCTTTCACAAATCACAGAGCAGAACAAATCCATTTTGCGTTCATTTGCACCGTAGAATATAAATGACGACTAGTAACAAAACGTCTTCAGTCGCGTAGCCGACGAAGTACATAAAGAGAGAGCGAAGCAACCCCGTCGAAAGTAGGTGAAGTATTTTCGTAACTTACCAACCTACTCTTGCCCCCGGGACTCGTAGCTGGCGTAAGTCAAGAACTCAAATATGCATTACCTGAAAAAGATGAGAGACGGTCATTAGTGTTACATAAAATGAAAAGATTTGACACGAATAATCGGTTGAGTTTTATTTTTCCGCATAATTTTTAGATGGCAATACTAAAACTGTCATAAGTAATATAGAAATTGATATACACGCAAATACTAAATTTTTTAAAGATAGCATTATTCATTTTAAGCTAGGGTTTAAATTATTATTACAATTTTTATAATCAAAAACTAAGTTTAAATTTATAGATAAATGAATAATAGATAATGATTAACTACAATATCCCATCCTGTTCAATCCACAAACCATAAATAAATAGAAGATACAATGACAAGCAAAGAAATATAATGTAGCCTAGTGGTGCAAATAGCACAGAATGAGATACATTAATGAGATATACAGGTGAATTTTATAAGTTCGTTTGCGAGTGTATCCACAATCCAAAAAACAATGAATTATCTATCACATAAGTAGCTATTGCCATTCAACTAACTAGCGAGTTAGGCTGGTTCACAATAACGTTTACTTTTATATAAACATCTATACCAGCTTCATTCGATGAAGAAAGAATTAAGAAATGTAAATTAAAATATTAATTAAATATTCATTAAGAGGAGAGTGAATTGACTTTTACTAAGTTAATGCGTCCTCCATCTTAGATGTCCTCACCACTTACCATCATGTGGGGTTGACGTGAATCATTAACTTATACTAAATAGATAAATATATATATATCTCCAGAGATACGTCAGAGACACGTCGTAATCATTAAACGGGCCGTACGAGCGTCATGAACTCCGAACTTATTAGTCGCGCGATCTGACCCCGGTCGCTTCATTGACCCGCACCGCGCTGGATCACCTTCCTCCATCGGGTCAAGTGCCTTAATTGTCTCTCCGCTTTACGATCTGTCAACTAGCGAGAACGAACCATATCGCGAGTTCTCGCCTCAC
Source organism: Carystus phorcus (assembly GCA_018248895.1). NCBI lineage: Eukaryota > Metazoa > Arthropoda > Insecta > Lepidoptera > Hesperiidae > Carystus > Carystus phorcus. The sequence continues at coordinate 1,311 of DWJN01004403.1, forward strand.
TAACTTTCCTATCTTTCCACGGCGCTTTCCCAAGTTACTTCACTGAAACAGGCGACTTTTTATGTTGATGGATACATTCATTGAAATAACAAAACAGGTGTCTATTGTGAGAATTAAGTTCATAAAGTAATATTAATATTCTTCAATATGAAAAATGAAAAATAACAATGATTGTTCAAGTCGAAGCTATAGTATAAGGGATTATTTGTCAGTATTTCTATGTTATAGTTGTCTCTAGATAGTTAGGTTTTGTAATACGATTATATCAATATTAATTGTATATTACTCTTATAGCGGTAATTGAATTAATTATCACAATCATATAACGTAAAAACATGAACAATGATGTTTGATAAAGTTGGAAATATTCTCAAGTCGGTTCGCCAATATCCCAAATCTGGTAAAACCAACTCAGTAAAAAATTGGTGAAATCGTTAAATTACAGAAATTTTAACCATTGGCTATATCCATGCATACCCTTTGCTATGAGTAAAGTTAGTTCTCAAAATCCACTTGGCCGGTCGCGAGCGAGTTGTAAATAATTATTTTCAATTGTTATTTGACTCAGTCATTGTGGATTTAATATTGATAAATTGTACCTACTAGATGTATTTATGTTTTAATAGAGGTTTTAATAACATTTATATGCTATTTAGGGGTAGAATTGATCAAAGTCCTTTCTTGGCGGATGCCTACGTTATCGCATTTACCTGCATGCCAAATTTCAGCCTGATCCGTCCAATGGTTTAGGCTGTGCATTGAATGATCACTATGTCAGTCAGTCAGTCACCTTTGACTTATATATATTTAGATACTAGCTGACCCGGCAGAAACCGTACCGCGTAGAAAATTGTTGCTTTTTTGTTCAATTCCTGGCATATTTACTTACCTTTTAAACCTTCCCTGGACTTCCACAAATAATTCTAGACCAAAATTAACCAAATCGGTCCAGTCCTTCTAAAGTTTTAGAGAGACTAACGAACAGCAATTCATTTTTATTTATATAGATGTAAGTTGAACGAGTAGTCAACAAACGAGTCATCAAAATATCCGTAGCAATGAAATTTGTAAAAATAAAAAAAAAGAAAAATTAAAATATCATCTATATTTTAAACTAAAATAGTTGATTTTTTTTAATTGATACCTTTTTATTCAAATACAAATTTAAATCTCTTGTTTCTATAATGAGAAGATTCTGACTTTATTAAAAAAAAAGTAGTCTGATTGCAATAGTGACAGTGTAACGAAATTAATAAGCATTAATATTTTTTAATAATCACTTAATATCTTTACTACGAGTACTTTAGTAATGAACAAATTATTTAAAGTACACGTAGCAAAATGGTAATGATCTATTGTATTTCTAGGTCCTAAATAAAATTTATGCTTTGAAAAGATAAATTTTCCTAGGGTCGTAGGTATTTTGCTACCGACCCGAATAAAGGGTGTTTGCGAATCTCTCACGGTAAACATTCAGTGATCGGATCAACTAAGATTTATACTGTTATATTGAATATAAACCTCAACAAATAAAACTATGATTTGCCACTTCAAACATATACTATTCCACCTAAAAAATAATAATCAGTTATTGCTCGAGATATTTTCCGATAACATAAAAAGCTTGTATTTCAATGATACCTCGGCTGTGCAAACAATTACTGGAAAACAATTTAATACAATGACAATGAGCCGAGTAATAAGCACTTTAATATGATAATATACACAACAAAGGCATGTAATATCGCGAATATCATTATCCTAATGATGAAACTTTGTTCTCAAAATTTCCAAAAAAGGTAAATATCAACCGCTAATGACAGGGATGGTTTGGAAAAGAACACAATAGCTCGTGGGACTAAAGTTATTTGGCGACAACAATGCGAAAATTGGCAACAAAAACGACCTTACATGATATGGTGTTAACAAAGATAATGTATATCGCAATATCAGGGTGTCTCCATCGCTATTGTTGTCCGTAAACGCGGCTATGATCCCGGGATCGGCGGGGAACGGACTCGTTTGTCCCGGGATATCCTTCGCAAACATCGACGAAACCCGAGATTCACTAGACCTTTACTCAAGAGCTTTGTTCAGTCGCCGGAGGGTATAAAATATAAATAACAATTTTTTCCAACGTTCATATTCGACCCAGTATTGTCGACTGTGATATTATTATTGCTTCGTACTGATTCTTCAGTAAGGACGGTTTGTAAGATATAAAAAATATTAGATGAATAGATAGATAGACGGTTTGTACTTTATATCGTCAATATGAACACGTTTGTAGTAGCATGTATAGCGATGTATAAGTAATAATGGTCCCAATCGCTTTAATGATGGCAGATCACATAGACATTTATTTAAAATTAGGAACTACAAATTAAGACACTTCAAGCTATAATCAGAGACAAGCAATAGAGGCTAATAAGATGTATCACTGACTAAACTGCGCGAAAGTTAGAAAAGTACACCTCTCGTAGTTGTCGAACAAACTTTGCACGCAACAGAGGAACGTCTATTTCTGTATTCACAAAACAAAATCTTCTTATTTTTATTGCGTCAAACTTGGTAACTTTCCAAAATAACTTAAGTAAAAGACAAATCACCCCAGCGATATGGCGTCGGCCGTCATCCGTCACGATCGGAACTGTCAAACTGGGCGGCTACCGGCTATATCGATCACGCGCAAACTAATATCAAAGTTGCAACGACAAGTCACCGGAGTTTGCCGATAGATCCTGACTTGTCAGACATTATATACGAGAAAGATATAAACAATGCGATATTAACAATTAATATTGTATTATTACTTTTCCGTACAACCCGCCTGGCTAGCTAACACCCTCATGTTTGAGGCATTCGACAAACTCTTCGTGTTTCGGCTTTGGACTCGAGACCCATTGGTATTTAACCGACTTCAAAAAAAGGAGGAAGTTCTAAATCCGACTGTATTTTTATATCTGTTACTGACATCTGATGATGCATCATGTCATCCCTAATAATGCACAATTACTGGATGCCCATGATTTCAGCATCGGAATATTTAATAGGATGTATTTAATAGAGGTCACTTTTGTCATTCATTGCCAAAGCGATTATTTTTTCTGTTTCTTTACTGATTTATATGAGTGCAGACGAGAGGATCTGGAAGTATAATATTATTAGAAACATTTTTTTTATATATTACTTTTTATTAAACACAAATAACAATGTACATTATAAATAGACTGAAGTAGATGTAGCTTATTTTGCAAAATACAGACTTGGAGTGTCAACAATTTTATATTTGTTGCAACTAACTTATTTTTCGTTTACTGTCAATAAAAAAACCGACCTTTATAAAACCCACTTCTATTTTTGGATAAGCAAGGTAGTGGATGTAGGAATCTTTGATTATTATAATACATAATCACCGAGTTCTGTTATTAATATCCATAGAATCGACAAATATATAAGTATACATTCCATAACTTTGTATTCCTAATGGTTGATATACCGGATATTTATATGGATATTCTTCGCTTAGCTTTTCCCTCTTTATTCGTTTCAGATAGAACAAGGTCTACATAGGTTACCCCATCAGGGAAAACTTTTTAGGTGCAACTAACACATGGCGTAGTTACGTCGTTTTATTGGATGTTTTCGAGAAACTTCCCCAACTTCTATAAGTAGTTCCTCTTCTATCTTATCGAGATATGTTTCTAGTGATTTCCGTCAACAATTTAAACACAATATAGATCACTGGTAGTTCAATATGAATGAAATTTGTTTATTCGAAATAGAATAGATAGAAGCGCTCATAGCCCGGCCGCTCGCGTCAATCCTATGCGATCGACTGAGTCAAGCAACTGCTGGCGCGGTCGGTACCTGGATGGGTGACCGCTAGTGGCAAACATTTCTTGAGCGTTTCCGTGCTTCGGAGGACACGTTAAGCCGCCGGTTCCGGTTGCTATGAACATAGCAGTCTTCAAGCCATGTCGGATGCGTTCAGGCAGTTTAAAAAAAAATCCGACACTTGGGTTGGCCACTAACCCCTCCACAAATCCATTGAAGCAGCGTAGTAAAGTATGCTATAGACCTCCTCAGTGATGAGGAATAGAGGTCCTTTAATGGGTTGAAGGCAAATAGGCAAATGAGCAGACGGGTCACCTAATGTTAAGTGATCACCGTCACCCATAGGCATTAGGAACACCAGAGATGTCATCAATACATTGGTAGCTAAGGAAGTGATGGCTCCTAACATCCTAACCTCACTGTCTGTGTCCTTATTTCTGTTTGCTGTTTTATTAATCTGACAAGTGGTCGTAAGTCAACAAGTTTCCTTTGTTTAATTTCTCAGCTGCGTCAACTGTCGCTCATTACCATGTCGTTCGTACCATGTGGTCGTTGGTTACCATGGTAACGAAAACTATGCCAAATTATATGTCAATCCGAAACGTTTTATATTCTCAGTACACGTTTCACAGTACTTTAATAAAATTTTCATTATTTTTTACCCGTGAGTCTATAATATGTATGTCATGTGAATAGGCTTCTACTAAGTCAATGCGTTTTACCACCCAAGATATCACCGCTTACCATCAGGTTGGACTGTAGTCATGCATTAATATATGTATAGTGAATTTATATATCGCTCATTTGGAGCGAAAATGACATAACTGCTAAAAATGCAAAGCTGACATAACGAAAACAAAATCATCCCCATAGTCATGCTCGTTAGGAGTGAAAATAATAAAAAATATGTATATAATATATTGTATATAATATCCATTAGCTGTAAGACCAGTTACGAATCTTCATTAGTGTTCCTAAAAATCTTAAATATGGCGCAGTGTAAAATTAACATTTTGCACTAATGTCACTGTCGCTCCAAATGAGCGATATAGTGAATTAATAAAGTGTATATTAGTATATCATAATATTTATTATTCAAACTCCAATAATACTTCGAAATACAATTCAATAGTGTAATGGAACTTTCTATAAAACTGCGTGCCTTATTCTTCGTATAAAATAGTTATCTATATATCCTACTAGAATAGTGTAGGGCCTAATTTCAATTGTATAACTTATCTTTCAATGAGTGGTGCCCTCTATCTCATTCTAAGATAATGTTCAAACCAATTCTACAGATTATAAATAATGAAAACACTCTTTATCAATTTCATTTATTTTATGAATGTAACAATACGCTTTAAATTTGTTATATGTTTTGTATTTAAAACATGTACGTAGTTAATGCTATCCATGTTAAACTATGTACTTATATTTCCACAAAAGTAAATAAATGTCAGTCAAATATAACTGCAACTGCTGTGTAAACCTTATAATGAACCTATTCATATTTCCCATCCTGTATTCTGATGCGAAAAAATTTAATTATTTGAAGTATTCACATATTGTGCTCCAATATTCTGATTTCATGGTCAAAGGCAAAACCATTAGAATTATCGATGCTCAATTTATAAAATTATAGATCATTGTCACTTATCTCCTTAACGTCAATAAACGAGAACGCCTCGCTAAGGGAAAAGTGGAGAACCATAGTGTTGCGCGCCTCCAATCAGCATGCCTGACCACGACTGCCCTACCAAGAGCATACGAAGAGGAAGATCTCTTTAACAACCTGGATAAAGTCATGGTCAGGTCCATGATGAGTTATAAGTCCGAGTCAATGTGAACCATTTAAAAGCTCATGACCCTCAGCAGTGAGGAGCACCACTCACGGGGGAAGTACAAAATCATAGTATATCGTATAATAACACATTTTGTTAACGTTCTTTTTAAAACCACCACATGAAGACCGTTTCAGGAAGATATTCAAACAACGTAAACAACAAATTGCCGCCGAAAATTGTCACTGACTTTTTTGGTATGTATTACTATAGTAATTGTGTAGGTCTAATTATATTAGTAGAATTAGTATAGTTTTTATTACATCAATAGTATTTTCATAACAATGTTCATGTCTTATAAATTTTCGGCGGCAATTTGTTGTTAACGCTTTTGGAATATCTTCCTGAAACAGACTACAAATCTCCTAAATCCTAAATTTTCGTCCAAAAACAGTAATTTTAATTTCAAATTAAAACGTTTCATTTAATTCGTGAACTTTCCATCGTAACAAATAACTGAAGTAACAATCTTTTACGCGTCTACTTAAGTACGTATAATGTAGCCGCAGCCACAGATCATAAACAGCCCATTGACAGTAAAACAAATAGGGAAGTTCATTTGGTTCTGTGAGCCGTAAAACGGCGTGCGGCAAACGGCCGGCCCGAATTAGCAATAAAAACTTTTTTACAATCGCCTCTGGGGATGGTAGATTAGGGATGGGAATACACATCTACATTTAACGATAAATCTATAATACTATAAAGTGGAGATTGTAAACATAATCGGTAGTTATATATGTATAAAATTGGTCTGTTGATAATAACGATAATCTGCCCTTATATTGTTACATTATTTTTTAAAAACAATGACGAAATTGTAATTGATATGACAGTAAGAGATTATTAGACAGTAAATACTTAAAATATGCACATCTGTTAAGAAACCTACGTAAACAAAGGAACCACAACTTGAACTTATATAATTCATATTATGTCATTAATATGAATTATGAATGTATTACACATAATTAATATTATTAACTTACATAATTCATATAGTGATGTATTAAATAGACTGAAGTTTTGAATTTGTATAACTTTATTAAAAGGTAAGATAAGGACACAAACTAAAAAGGAACCAAAACATGGAATTTGAACCTCGTCGTTACTTTACTTACACACAACTTAGACAAATAAAAAAATGATTTAAGAATAGAATACTCGTAATAAAATTAACAAGAACTTTTACCTTAGATAATTATGTCAACTTTAACTCTACCTCCACAAAAATGTAGAAAGAATACGAAACTAAAGAGGAATTGGATGGAGAAAAAAATTTATGAGTTTTCTCTTATACTACAACCCTTACAAGAAGAATACCTGGATGAAAATTAAACCTAGTCGTAGTAGTAGCGTATTCTTGGTTAATATAATATTATTCATGAACGGAGTTGATCACTTACCATGAGATAACCATGGTCGTTTACGTAGCACACAAGCAGCAGTGTATAATCTCTATCGATACCCAGTCATCGACAGTGGCGCCGCACTAGATTCCAACGCAATAATTCTTGGCCGCACTTCATTTGCATTTCTTTATTGGATCGCAAGGAAATAGAGAAAAATTCGCACAATCACTTTTAATTACAACTTGTACCACTCGTAACATGTAACGAAACAGACGACGTAATATAATCTCTTATGTATTTACCAAGATAATTCAAACTCAAAATCCAAGTTATAAAATAAAAATAAATATTATCAATTTTATAGCTATTTATAAATACACTTATGAACTTCAAATATAATATAATATACCTACTTACGATGTGGGAGTCTTGAAGAGGAGAGTAAACAGGCTTTTTACTAAGTTAGTTCGTCCACCATCTTAGTCAACTATCATCACGTGGGTGGAAGTCACAACTCACAAGTTAATGTAAATAAAATAAATTAAATAATATTTTGCGCCTAACACCGGTACGGAAAGATACATGAAGAGAAAGCGAAAGATGATTTGATAAAAATGTATACCATTTGCAGTTCAATTCATTTATATTGGCACGTATACATAGCTCCACGCTAGGATTCCCTGTGTCATTGACAATGCAGAAAAACATAGGAGAACATAGGAAAACAGAAATTAAAACTTATCATTCAAATTCTGCCTCGCTGGGAATCAAAGATCTTTTATACGGCAGCCCAGCAAGGTGATCCATAATAACTTTTTTAATTGTTTCATACAATGTTAATATCGGGGATGTAGCTCAGTGGTAGAGCGTTCGCTTTGCATGTGAAAGGCCCCGGGTTCGATCCCCGGCATCTCCAATTTTTTATAAGTTTTGTGCAAATATCATTCTAACAAAATTTATAAAATTATTTGATGTTCACTGTTCAATAGTTGCTCCGGTCCTGGAATGAACAGCAACATATAATAAAATTATTATTATATTATCTGAAAGTCGACTATGGTATAGCGGTAAAGAAAAGATTTCAATTATTTTTTTCTTTAATAAAAACTACGTTCTAAGATTTCAATAGGACTTCAATTATGAAGATTATAAAATTATGAAATGCATTTAATATAATTTAAATACATAGCGTCCAATGTAATATATAGGTACATTTTAATAAAACTGTAACTGATGGCTTTCTGTACATATTAAATATGTTTAAAAATTCTTAATGGAGGGTCTTTATATGCGAAGAGAACCAAAATTCAGGGAACTTAAATCAATGTTTTTTCATATTGCCTGTTTGTGCACGCTAATCTCAGATGCGACCTATCCCATTTGAATGCAGTTTTCAGGATTATATTGTGATGAGCTTTACTTAACATTTAATGTTTTTTTAAAAAGGTTAAAAGGCTTTTTCGTTTAAATTAGTTAACAAACAAAGAAGTTATGTCAATCATTTATTGACTGTCAGGCGAAACGTTGGCAGAGTAGCCTAGTTCATCTTCAATTAAAACATTCTCTACAACAGTCTATTAGAAGCATACATGTTTAAATCTGACTGTTTCAGCCGCTGGCTATTAAAAATGAATCGACCATTTCTCCGCCTTACACAGAGCAGAGGCAATAAACAGTGAATTGAAGCAATCGGCAGATTACTCAATAGATCAGCCTCGATACACCATACATTGCTGGAATAGCGCCATGCTTCGCCGATAAAACTGAATGTTTAATGCACCTCCAACAAATCTATGGTTACTGGCTAATGGCTGTTTTCGCTGTTTTACGGTTTATGTATTTGCTAGCTTTTGCCCGAGGCTTCGCTCACGTTAAGAAACTTTCATCCCCTATTTTATCCCCTTGGGGGTAGAATCATTCAAAATCTTTTCTTAGCGGATGTGTGCGTCATAACATCTACCTGCGGCCAAATTTCAGCCTGATCCGTCCAGTGGTTTGGGCTGTGCGTTGATAGATCACTATGTCAGTCAGTCACCTTTGAGTTATATACATATATTTAGATTGGTAAACTTTATACTAGTCTAATGGAGTCAGCGAACTTCGTGTCTTGGAACATTTGTTTTATCTACTTTTGTAACATTTCTTATCAATTCTCAGCTCCGTTGGTCGTAGCGTTATGTTATACAGTATAGCCGTCCTCGATAAATGAGCTATCTAACACAAATATTTTTTCAACTCGAACCAGTAGTTCCTGAGATTAGTGCGTTCAACCAAACAAATTCTTTAGCTTTATAATATTAGTATAAACTGGACAAAACTTTCTTTGGACACTCACACACTTCGTCGATAATATTTGACTCAGTTATAAGTTAATACTGAGGTTATACTATTCTATAAGATTTTTGTTAAAGATTTTGTTAATTTTTTTTTATTATAATTACTACGGTTAGTAATAGGTCTACATATACCTACATATACACTTAAATATACCTAGTCTTTAAATGAGTTATATAGAATTAACATTGATTCCTGATAGTGCCTTAATGTAGCCAACAACACAAAAATGGGTAAAATAAATTGTAACAACCGCGAAGACGTATAGTGCAATACAAAGCCAAAAAGGTAAGGCCAACATTTTTCAAGCTGAGAAAATTTATGGCCGCTCAATTGAATTTCACACTTGATTTGATCGAGGGCCGCTTGAAAAATCCTTCCGGTTTTCAAATTTGGAACGCATCTGTCAAATAATGGCGGAAAACAGAGCGGTGTGTTGCCCGCTTTACCGGAGGGTCGCCATGTGTCAAACGGGAAATAGTTATTTATGGGTCCCATTCACAAATTGCATTCGTGGCCGAATTGATATATTGAAATGTTTTATATGTAAATGCGGTTCAAGACGAATGTCTTGCCCTAGAAACGGATATCGAATGATTTAGATAGCGAAATGTTATACTGGAAGATGCATGAACTTGCTGAATACTATTTTGCGTAAATTCCTACTCTTATGATTGCTAATTTACGGTTTTTAAGTATGTTCACATTAATTACAATACTCACATTGAAAGAATTTAAATGGCTGCAGTCTATTGTAACATAATTCAGTCTATGATTATATAGTTACACAATTTAAATGTATAATTTTAAATAACAATTCAAGCATTTAATTTAAAATTTATTAATACATTCAGTTCTTTCAGAAAAGTTTCATTCAGTATACTTGCTTTTCTATAAACATTTACCATAGTACCTTGAGGTCGAATTAATAGAAATTATGAAGGTAAATAAGATATAGTTTAATATTTTAACTATCTTATGTTGTAACTATTGAGAATAAAATATACAACACGTGGCCAACTTTTATTGGATCACTACATCCATACTTCATGAATATGCTGGAACTTTCCGCTCTATAAGTTCCGCTCCTCCGACAAACATCTTTCAAACCATATTTTTCGGCTCAATGAAGCTACCTCCCTAGTCGCAACGTACAAACATTCTACCGTCTGAACGGGACAACATAACAATAAATAACAGCTGTCCAACGTGGTCTAGTTAGCGGAAGGTCGCACCGGCCGGGGCCAGCCCGCCGGGGCCAGTCCGCCGGGGCCAGCCCGCCGGGGCCCGTCAGCGCCGTCAGCGCGACAGTCACGTTCCTCGATAAATGGTTCAGTTTGGGCGAGTAAATCATACGAGAACGGCAATGACGGGGTCACCGCGATACACGACTAGCGTTCACGATTGGGAACTAGCGAAATCTCGCGCAATACTTATTTAAACTGTATGAATTGTATAAATTACGCAAAGATTCGGCGAGCGAAAAAATACGCCACAATGCAATGTGTACGGAGATTCCTAATTCCTTTGTTTTAACTTCTAATTTGTGTGAGTATAATATTAAACGAAGAGACAGTTTTTGTCGGACATAACTGCAAAATGAATTAACTTGAAACTTATTTAACATGTAATGTTTCTGAAAAAAAATTCTGCCTATATATAAGAAGTTAATGTCTGAAAATAATGGCCTTGTATAGCATCAAATGCCTTCAACCCATTAATGGCCCACTACTGAGCACGGGTCTCTCCTCAACATTGAGGAGGTCTAGAGCATACTC
>DWJN01004404.1:0-12449 GCA_018248895.1 Carystus phorcus
AACCTAGTTAAATCCATCCGCGCGTACAGGCGCGTAAACCGCCTTACCGCGCGGGGCACCGCTACGAAATCCGCTTTTCCGCCACCGCCCTCCGCGGCGGTGCGCGGTGTCGTGTGTTAATCGCCTAACAATCAAGTTTAGGTATACTAAGCACAAATACCGATTTGAGACTTCGTCTCGACGGCTGGCTTTTTGTTGTAATGTTGTTGAGAATGTGTGTGCAAGTATGTGTCATTTAAAAACATCTTAGGTAGGTAATATGATTTACAAAATTGTGGTTTATTGACGTTTAATTCAAAAACATCACTGACGTGTTGTCGGTAAAAAAGACAAAGGTTCTAACATAATTAAACAAGTATCTACCTGTCTAAGAATGATTCATTATCATTATGGTGAATTAGTTTAAAATTCAAAGTTCAGCGGCTCAGCAACAAAGTAGATTTGGAAGAACATTATAAAAATATGATACCTATTGAATTTGTAACTTACTTTTCTCCGTGACCTCTTCCCGAATTTTACTATCAACTTCTGTAGCAGTCTCATGACGTTTTCTTATTACAGTATTTTCTGGACTTCGCTGTTCTTCCCTTACAAAATTATCTAACTCCATAGGCTTTAAAAGTAGATTTTCATCTTTTTTACTGTGAATTGTAGATCCTACATTATTGACACAAAATAATCCATACACGACAGAGAATTTAATTACAATAATTATTTTCTCGTACTTTTTCACACTCATCGGTATCGTAGTAATGTTTCCGTACTTTACGCAAACGAAGACAATAAAAAACGAACTTTACTGATAGGTGTAAATAAATCTGAAAAATAAAGACCGCGTAATGTAGCTATTGACAAATCTAACAATATTATCATTAAAATAACCCATTTTAGTTGAATCCATACTAAATTTATTGAGCCACTTATTACATACCTAAAAAATTGTCTTTATTGTTACAATACTTATATCTAAAACAAAATGAGTTAGGCACCTACCTTTTCGACAATCAATTCCCTTGATTGATACTTTAAATTAGGCCTTTTTAAATTAATATAATAAAGAGATACGAGTATAATTGACCTAAATGTTTTAATTACTTTGAGTTAGTGACAGTTTCGTTGTCATGACAACTTTACTTTCCATCGCATCCGCAGCATAGGTATCAAAATTTCTAATTGAATTTGCAATATTATACTGTCTTTTGAATGCAACGGAAAGGTAATTGGGACGGAGATTAACGATCGTCGATAGATTGCAGGAAATAAAGTGATTTAAATCTGAAATTGTGTATATATTTTTAATTTTAATATAAGTCGTCTACTGCAATTTTTCCGTTTTTCTAAATGCCGTATTGCAGATGTACGGCTATAAAATAACATTAAAACAATGTTTACCTAGATATCTATTAACACAGTTATAGTAATAGGTTAGGTATTATTCTGAGCCTAACGCTAAGCCTCGAAGTACAGCTTAGGATTAGTTCTTTCTCTGCATCTGATATCGGTATACATACGACGCTGTAATTCCCGTTGTTGTAGCTTGTGGGTGCAAAAAAATACACAAAAGATTAAACAATTCTAAAATCCTTAACCTGGTGTTGGGAGTTTTCAATTTAAAATCTTGAAGGGTTATTATAAAATATGCCTATTTCAGCCTGAGTTGATATGACATAATTTTTTTCTTGGTGATTGCTTAAAAATCCTCTGCCTGGTCCGCATTTTTGCAAAATTTAATACGCCCAAACTAGTGGAAAATTACGTTAAACCATTGTAACGAGCGTTGACTCCAACTGTGGCACATTTTTGAATTGTAATGAATCATCGATAAGTATGTAATATTATGTACATATGTATTAATATGTATCGGTTAAACACATACCTACAGTTAAATTTAATCAAGTGTCTCACACTTTTGTCAACAAATCGATACAAAAACTTAATAATATTCATTAAATAAACAGATTATGTTTCCAATAATAATTACATCACCGTTAATGTAACAAACTAAATGTTTTGGCACCTAGTTATAAACAACAATAGTAAAATGAACTAGTACAATAGGCAGTTATTGTTTTCTTGGGAGATGTCCGTGTTGCTTTCGAGTTATTTGCGTTTCAATCGTTGGATAATTGGTAACGACCATGATTGTGGAGGTTTGTTTGCTTCTGAGAATCGTGTTGAATGAACGCCAGCAGCTTACCTTACAGAGTGTAACAGTGACACCGTGTGGAGGTAAATAATTCCTATTCACAGAATCACTCGCGTTTCAGGGTACTCATACGATGTCTTACTGGAATCTGTGGCATTATTCCTTCGGTACAGTGAGCATTCAGATCAGACATTCTGAATTAAAGCGCACTGCTTTAGCACGCAAATTTTGCTTTAAATGTTATAGGACAATGTTTGTTAATTTAGTTACATTAACTCTATTTGTAGTTGTTAAGCTAGTCAGACCCGAAAGTGAGAATAATAGTTGAATTAAGTAAATGGTGTACATTTGAATGAACATTGTATAATTTTTAATATTTTTTCAGCTTCAAAGGAACCTCTACAGGATGTGAGTGTGAAGTCCACACTGAAATCTAATTTAGATTACGTATCGACACCTGATACGTGGGAGGTGAATCCAAACCTAAATTCAATGTGGGTGTATCGCCCATCTACACATGTAAGTCTTTGAGTAAAAATCAATTTTATGTACCTTGCAGTGATATCTCAGGGCTTTACCTGTTTCTTTAAATAGCTTGTTGCAAATAAACGTGAATCACGAATTTGCGAAGTCTTTACAAGGACAAAACTTACAACAGTATCTAATGAACAGTATTGTAGTAAACCTTTATTCATGTTCTAGTTATCCATTAGGTCCTACAGGTTTGAGTTATTAGGTATTTGTTTTATTCGCTGGCATCGGAGCCTAGTTGGCAGTTATTGTGCTGCGAAGCAACGGTACTAGGTTCTATTCGTTATTTGATCTCGTGGTTGTTGGTGTTATGCATGCCATTCAAAATGCACGGAATCCTAGTGCGAGGTGACTTATAAATATGTATTTTGTACAAGTATAACCTTCCTAATTCGATTAAATAATTGATTTTGAATTGCCGTAAAACGTATATTTAATTGTTAGTTATATTGAAACAAGGTAGATTTTTAAAGACGTGTCTGTAACTTTGGGAAAGTGCGATGTCTTTATGGCGGTATTATAGTTAGAACAGTCCGTAAGGATTATATTGTTAATTTTGTTACTGGTGCCTAATATTCTTCTGTGATGCCGCCGGTTAAATGCAGCCCTCTTGCTCGATTCAGCCGCCGAATAACGCTTAATGTTCGATCTCGGGACTTGAACGACATTACTTTATTTTTGTCTTCTCTTTCCTTTTCTTTTGGTGTCGCTAATGTCTAGGGATGACGGTGACCACTTACTATCAGATGGTTTGTCTGCTCTTCTCTATGTAGGTAAAAATGTTTTGTCATTACAATAATCGAAAATGCGTTAAAAGTATTTAGTGGTTAATTACAAGGGGACGGGCTAGTAAGAATAATATTCAACTGTAACTTCTAATGTGAGGCTTGTCAAGTTGTTCAGCAGGTTTTTATCACGACAAAGACAGGCTTAAAGAACGTATGGAAGGTTTTTATGTAGTCTGCAACCGCCGAATTTTTTTACTCGACTATTTTTCGATAGCAAATAAAAGTGCTCATACCTAAATATGCATTAAGTTGATAGTAGCAAATCAGATAAACTTTACACAAAAGTGATTGATTGTTTTAGTGTCATATCTAAATATTTTTGTGTCCTTAATCTTGATATACTTAAGATATTGATATTCTGCAAAAATATATATCTTCCAGTAAAATTTATTCGGAAATATTTGATACAATTTTAGGTCTAGAGCTAACATATCTTCAAATTTTTCATTTATTTTTGGCCAATCATGCATACAGGTAAAACATTTTCAATGTATGAAGGTAATGTTATGAGGATAACGAATACACATTGTGCAGTTATGAATGCATATCAAAAAAAAAAATTTTTTTTAGAAATAATTTAGGCTATTGTTGTGCTTGTCATAAATACCTCCTTAGATAGCGATAATCCACACAATGTACCTATGTTAAAATACTATGTCATACATAAAGGCAATTCTCAAAGGCTACAACTAAAAGCTATTTAATCTATTTGTTGCAGCAATCAGAAAATGGACAAGACAATGAATTCCACAAAGTATTTTTAAAGTCGCCGTTCTCAGTAACGCGGTTAGCCAAACCCCTTACCTTTGGCTTCGATCCTTATTTTAATAAGGTAAATATCTCTCTAAATTATTATCCACGTTGAAATCTAATACAATTAACTTCTAAATAAATATAGAGTATCTAAATATAATAACTCAAAGGTGACACAGGTAGATGTTATGACGCATCCGCTAAGAAAGGATTTTGATTAATTTTTACCCCCAATACGGCATAAAAACATTTTCTATTGGATTTAATTGTGACCTAAACCATTTTCATATAGACTTAAACAAACACACGAACAAAAATGATATATATAAAGATATGAATATTGCTTCTTCTAGTGTTTCGAATAACATGGAACCTATATAAATTTACAGTATCTATACATTCATGCACCCAACGTTTGCTGTAACTTAATATATATACACATAGAAGTACAAAATGTTAAGTCGGTTTGTGTACATTTTAAGAAGTCGAAAAATTCTGCACCAACTTGGCTCAAATTTAGACCTATTTATAGAAAGACCGTAGCCAAGAAAGAGAGGGGAGGGGGACTTTAAATATGAATCAATTTGTAAATATGGATAAAATGAGAAAGAAACTATTGTAACTTATATTTTAGTTATAGTATAATTTTATTCCTTATTAGTCCTATTGTGAGGTTATATAAAATGGATAGTTCTAAGGTTGTATGCGTATGTAAAAATCAATTATTATAATAAACAAGATATCGTAGAAACGTTTTAATATATTTAATCCTTTCATTGATTCGTGTCTTCAATTGTTATTTATTTAAGTACAAAGATTTCAATATTATTCCAAATTTGAATTTTGTATTTTTTTTAATTTCAGTGTTAAAATGAAACAAACGAGATGACTCGTTTCTTTTGTTTTTGGTTTTAAACTTCCGAGACCCAATACACATTCGGGATTTAAAATAATCTATTGTTCCACAGGGCTATTTTGAACCGTTTGAGAGGCGACAAAGGCCGGTCACGCTTGTAGCTTTTAGGAGAAACGGATTGTTACCTAGAAGAAGTGTTAAGGTATTAATAATGATACTATATAAATATTTCACGACACGGTATTTGGTTGGTAGTGATCCTGCCTGCGAAGTTAGAGTCTTGAGTTCGAATCCATTCCATATCATATTATTGACATATAACAATGTTTGTTATAATGTCGTAGTTGTCAGTAGTGTATTATCTTTGATAACGATGATATCCTTTCAATATTGCTCTTGTTACCCACGGCATAGTGAATCCTATAGTACGAGTGTATACGCTTTTAAACCTTTATTAATAAGATTGTTATTTATATTTTAATATAATTGTTAAATGCCATAAAATGACTCATCTGTACAATGACTTATTACTTTGAAGTTTAAACGTTTAGATTTTGTGTAGGTGAAAAATTGTAACACATAATTAAATTACTAACTTCTGTTCTGTACTCTATATACGAGTGCTTAGATTGCAAGAAACCAATCGAGTTAAGCTTGAATATTAGTGGTAAAATTTCTTAAAGTATACCAGACTTCTTCAATTATAAGAAGAGATCTGTGCTGTGCCCTATATTTTATTTGTGCATTTAATTGGAAGAATTGTACCTACTACATGAAATGAAATATTTAATAATTCTTCCTTATCCTTTTCTTTAACATTTACATTCACCTCTTTTGCAGATGCGCTTTTTAAATTATTGAACTATAAAACTTTTTTACTATAAAAATTTCTTACGCTTTAAATAAATCTTGTTAAATCATACCAAATGTTTCAGATCGACGAGAGCAAGTCGGGAGAAGTTGCGGAAATGCAGTCCCCATTTAATGAAATCAGTAATTTTTGGCGAAATGAACCCGTATTTAACAACGAATAAATTTTATTCCCTATGTTATATCGATTAAATAATTAATTATAAGTAACTATGAGTTTATTTTTACACACATTGTATATAAGTTACCCTTTTTCAACCAGGATCTATCCTTCGCTACCCGCTATCCTATGCTACGATGTACGTGGTTTTTAACTGGTTTGAGAAATTTGTAATGAAACATTTCAAGTTTAAAGAACCTCCGAAATAAACATCATAGTAAAAATTTAACATTGGCTTTAATACATACCTACTAAATATACATCACACATTTTAAATAAATTTCTATTAACAACTTATCCCAAGCTCTCAACACCATTACTTTTTTTATCATGTTGCCAGAGTAATGGAGTGGAACATCTTAATGGAGTTATTAAGAACTATTTTTTAATTTTTTAATTACAAAGAACGTTACACTCGGCCGTTCCGATGACGTGTATGTCCCCATAAACTTGTCATGTGAAACCTCATACAAGGTACTTTCAAGCTATTTAGGATAAAAACTCACGCCCATGAACAAGTTTCGTAGCTATAAAACAGCACACTCAGCACTCCCTGTACGGTTGCGCGTTTGCATCGATAACATGCGATATGCGTTGCAGATACGACTAACATGCGATAGTAGCGATTCTGTCGCGCGATTACTAACCGCGCTACAAAAAGTCGCCGTGGGCGAGGGCCCTTAAACTCAATGAACACACACGACTATTCTAAAACGAGAATTTGTGGTCGTATTGAGGTGGCTTTAGAATACAGATCCCAATTCCATGCTGGCAAACCAAGGTGTCGTAAGTCTGACCCGCTTGGTGTTAGAGCTTCTTGTATTGATTACGTTATCAATACATATATTATTATGACCAAGAGCGAGGTGGACCATTTACCATGATAAAACTCGTCAGGTTGTTTGTCGGCTACAGTTACAAAAAAAAAATTAATCGCAATCCATCCGTTGTTTTTGGCTCTATTCCTCTCCATCGTTCATTACCCTTCTGTCATTTATTCTGATCACATCACATGTTCGTACTAAAACATCCGATTATTTTTCAGCTTTTCTATTATTTGTGCCAGTTTCAATTACTACTTTTGCTTAACCTTGCTGAGTGTTCATATTACCAATGCAGAAAGCTGCTATTTATATGCGATTAAAACTGAGATACGTCTACCATGTAGAAACCCGAAGCTAAAGTAACCTGTAACATTCGATGTAAAACGAGCCTGAGAAACGTTACTTTATCACGCCCGTTGCTGGCGTTCATTTCTGCCGAATCAAATATGTAACATGATGACACAGGATTGCGACCCACGGTTATCTCTCCGTCATTACTTTAAGGCAAAGACAGCACAGATATACCATGTATAGTCAGAAACTTTCAGCAGTGGTCTTGGCACAAATTTATTAGTGTGTTAGACTACAAATGACGACTTTTACTGTTCACCAAACATTAACGCACACGTTATCTAAAAATAGTAAGAGCCGAGACAGTTGCTCTCTCGACCCCATTGATTATGAAGATTAATGTTAGTTCGGGAGATATACAAATTTTAAGTGATAAAGTATCGTTCGAAAATTTAATTAAAATATTGCCTGTAACATCTGAATAGGCAAATAAAAAAATATAAATATTTGATAGAATATAGACAGCAAAAACAAGCTTTTGTTTTATTCAATTTTAAAGGACTTATAACATATAAACATTGTTTTTTATATATAAATCAACCCTGGACGAGGCATACAGGCCTTGGTTAGAACGGGCTATTGTAATTGCATACGTATATACTTTTTTGCTATTGACTGTTCAGAAGATTTCTCGGTATTATTACGGTTTACCTAGGAATATAAGCAGTCAATGAACAAGAAAAACGGATTTCAATTAAATACGCCGGCGCCGTATTTAATATTCCAATTCCGGAGTTCGATAAGTAAGCATCAAGTAAATGCAAATTATTAGGGATATCTCAAAAACTACTTGTCAGATGTCTTAAGATAAATTTGAACCATATGACCAGCAGTTTTTGAATAGAAAAAGAATCAACCAAATCGGTATACTTACCAGAAGGTTATGAAGAAAGACATAAAAAATACAGACGAATTGAGAACCGCCTCCTTTTTTTAAATGGATTAAAATCTTATGAAAATAGTTGTACTAAATTCTAAGGTGGAAATATATATGTGAGATGCTTGGTAATTATCTAAAATGATCTTCTTTGATATTATCACAAGGTGACCATAGTGTATTTTTGGGCCGAAACAACTAAGTACTTATGCCAGGCGAGATAGAGTCAATGAGCTGTCCTGAGCTTCACTTGCTTACATAAGAGAAAGACCTTAAGGGCTAGCAGTGTTTACACACGATAAAAACTACTATACAACCATAATCTCACTTAGCATTCTCAAATTCAGTGTAATAAATCCAAAAGTATCAAAAACAACCGTAACGGATGTGACAAAGTTTTGTGTTACATATTGCCAACGTACATATAAACAATAGTACTTGGAAAATTCATGGTCCCTTTTGACCATATTGTATTACGAACGCTTAGTGACATAACATGCATTTTAAATAGTCAATGAGTGTTGTCGCCTTGAGTATTTTTCAACAAGAATACCTGATGTTCAAATTACCTTTTCCCCGATTTGCAAACAGAATACAAAACGCGTACATAAAGGGAATCAATTATCATGTCGCTGAGTTTATGAGTAAGGTCGTATTGAACTTCAATGCAGTGGCATCCCATTATAGGGCGTGGATCTTTTTAATTGAGATGGCATAGAACAATCTTCGACACTGCTTCAGTACGAGGAACCCTTAAGGGGTTATTGTACCCACCAGTATGTTAAAAATAATGGAATTGTCGTCAAATATTAACTTATGTATGTATTTAATATTAAACAAAAGTTTAGTAATCTACTACCCGTAAGTCGCTAATCTGCAAATGTGTGTATTTGTAATTCTTTTCTATTAGTATACTTAACACTAATCTCTCGTATTCAAATTTGTGCTCGTTGTTTCAATCCCAAGACTGTTAAGACTTAAGTTATTGCAATCACTAAGTCGTGACTAATTGGTAAAATCAATTGGTCACATCTCCCACCTGTACTACTATAATATTATCTTTTATTTTATTACTGTCAGGTATGTCTAGGCCATTTAATATGCATACCAGACGGTAGACGAGTAACTTATTGTTGTAACAAAAATACCTGAAAATATATTTTAGCCTTTTTAAAATATTTTTATACAGTTTTTAATTTAACTTGATGTTAACGTTAACTTTTTTGATACCTTTGGTTCTGATACCATCCAATGGTGATTCTGTATTTTTGTATTAAACTTATGCTGGTCTCCTGATCAATGAACTCGTCGATGGTTAGTAATGCTGATAAGAAATAGTCGTATTCTATTATGTTAACTTGGTCTGACCTCCATTATAACTTGAGTGCCGCGCTAAGGTAAGGAATGGCCCTAATGTTCTCAAACAAAAACAGCGTAGAGACAAAATGCAATTATAACAGCTAGTTCTAACGTTAAGTGTGATTTAAGTTACTCCAGGTATTGATTTTCAGATGAACTCCTTGAGGTTTTAAAGTGCGAACACTACATTTCAATTAATGGGTCTAAAAATTGCTTTTTAAAAAATAACCCTTACAGATCAATAGTGTTTGGAGATTCCAATAACGTAAAGATAGAGCAGATTTTTTTGGAGCGAGAACTCAAGTATTTACACCTGTGTATTCATATCTATGAAAATTAAAACATGAAACATAACTATTTTTGCCTTCATCGCGGCTGGTTTCATTCCTAATCTTGGTGCCAAAAAAATTACGGAAACTTCTATGAGTTTTTTGGTGTTTCTACCTTGGTTATTCAGTGTAAACCGAAAGAAACTACTGCTGTTTTATATGCGGCCACAACATCGCTCACCGTCAATAGTAGGGTGAAATGGTGGTAAATATATGTATATGTGGATGTCTGCGTATGGCAATTATCTGTGGTAAAGTCAATTCATATGATAGCTTCGCGGAAAACATGGTCAGATCACAGAAACTTCAGTCTGCGGTGTCATTTTTGTTGTCAATGATCATAATAATAATAAACAATACAATAAATATTTTCTTGTTGTACCATGTTATCGAGGTAATAATGGATTGCCATAGAAGTCTTAAATTCTACTGAACGTGTTTAACGCCTAGTGCCAATACGATACATGATGAAGCAAATATTGAATTAACATACATGGGTAAGTTGATTTTATTATATGTTGCCGTAGTCTTTTCTAGCAATACCTATACATGTAGCAGTATTTTAATCGAACAACGACCATTTTTATACATTAGATGAGCTTTAATAACGGTAGTAATGGTTTTCAAAGGCATATGATATGTATGTACGTATTTTGATAAGTAGGTAACTTTGTAACGCATCATTTTTGAAAATATTCTATGAGAAATAATCTATCGCTTCATTGCTTCTGTATTACAACACACACAATACATTTTTTTTACAAATGTAGTCCTAGTTTTTTTGTGCCTTTTTGGGTCGATATAATAACAAATATTTTTTATACAATGGGTACACAATACAGATTTAACTATGATTAATTATGAGCAAGATTTTTCTCAGCGATTGAAATTCCACCATAATCATCATTGACTTTGAGGAAAACATGAATTTACCATTTTTAACACTTTATACATTGATTAAATATCATTAGTTCGGTTTAATTCTTTAACGCATTTGGAGCTAAGTTGGCTAAGCTTTTTAATTTTAGCCTTTTTGCTTGCAGCTTTAAGCCGTTTTGCTTCTAATTCTTTATATAAAAGTTTTTTATATAAATCATAATAATATAGAATAACTAATCTCATATATTACATTTATAAAATAAATAAATTAAAATTAAAAAACTTTGTAAAAACAATCTCAAATTTAAATGCCCTAAAAAGAATAATATAAACTTTTCCTTTAAAACTTTTACTACCAGTATTATAACGTCATTACACAAGCTACGTGGCAAAGTAGCAGGTTATTAATTTGGTCTAGTGTATCGTATTGAGCACTGGGGTAAGTTGCCTGGTTCTAGATCCCTTCTCTAGGTCAAGACCGTTGGCAGAAGTTCGTCCTCGTTGGAGGCGCCGTGGGTAGAGATCTGCACGTCGCCGCTGGAAGCCGCACCTGCGTACACACGCGATCCATTCAACAATACTTATTAATGATTCTACTTTGTTTAATGACACTCTGCACCACTCGATTTGCCTTGTCCATACGTCGTTTGCTATCGTCCACACTTTTTCAATGGCAATACGTCTCTGTTTACGCTTCACATTAGTCGCGCGCCACTGTCATGTTATGCACATGCATCGGGTTAATGTAGTCGAACTGCCAAAAATATGGTTTTAAACGGTTATTATCGTTCCCGTCTAAGTAATGAGATAGTAGTGATAGCGATCTTGAAAAGTTGAAAGAATAATTTCTTGGTGCTGTTTCCCGCGACCGGCTGCAATTTGGCGGCAAACGTCGTTTTCGAGACAGGTAGGTACTATTTCTTCTTTATGTATAAGAATTTGAATTATTTCAACAATTACGATAAATTGTTGAATTTCATGTCAAAATGTAGAATTAAATTTGCTAAGTTGATTTTAATTTCAAAAGTAAAGAAGTTTCATTTATAATTACTTGAAAAAGCGTCATATTTTCAGATGACTGTTCTAGCAAACTTGTACTTATTATGCACGTAAAGTCGGAGTTATTTATCAATCGGGTTTGTAATATTATTTTAAAGCCCGTTAACTCTATCTCTGTACACTGTGACATAACATACCATTATCTTTATCTCTTTTGTGATCCGAACATAACAAATTTAGTATTTATTCACGCACGTAGGTATTCAATTTACATATTAAATATTTTATTTTAATTAACGTAAGAACATATGTGAGATAAAGAAGACTTCTTTCAATTTATAAACACACTGATATAGTTGTTCGAAAATGGATTTCCTTCTCATGAGTATATATTTTTCAAAATTAATAGGCTTTTAGTAACTTATGGGCAACAGTAACAGATGGGTTAACGTCAAGCATTCACTTATCTAAATTAAAAAAATAGCTTTGACATCACACAGTATAATAATATACTTTTTACATGGTAATAAGACTATTAATAAATAATTATCCTTGCTCATATAAGTTCACACGTAACATTTTCTTGTAAAATAGTATGGTGTGTATAATTTTTTGTGTAAAAAAACAGTTTTCTTACTTACATGATTGGCCTTAAGATTTAAATCTTTGTACCTAAGGGATCATATTTTTTTCGAGTTTCCACAGAACGGGAAGTTTAAGTAGTTGC
>DWJN01004405.1:0-12448 GCA_018248895.1 Carystus phorcus
GGTATTTTTAGTACCACATTATGAAAAAAAAAATGTACGAAAAATAAAATGATAGGGGTGGACAACCCTTACAGTTAGGGGCATGAAAAATAGGTAAGTAGCCGATTCTCAGATCTACTGTATATGCATATAAAATTTACTAGAAATTGGTCAAGCCGTTTCGGAGGAATATGGTAACTAACATTGTGTCACGAATATTTTATACATAATACTAGCGGATTCGAAAGACAGTATCTGCGATATAAAAACATTTTCTAGGTTATCGAATTGTGAGTCTAAAACATTCTCGAATCCATTTGAACACAAAAAAATCCTATAAATTACTCCATTTGTTTATGTCATAATAATTATATCATAGTAATTATTACAAATGTCAATATAAGCTTTCACGCCAAAACTACTCAAACGATTATCATGAAACTTTGAACAAATATTTTTAGAGGTATTAAAAAATATATAATGTAACGATCTTTGAAGAACGATCAAGAAGACAGCGGGCAACCGCTGGATTCTGAAAGCCCAAGACCAGTCGGAGTGGCGCCAATTATGGGAGGCCAATGTCCAATAGTGGGCCTTAAAGGACTGATAGATAGATAGACAGCACGATCTTTGATATGTATGTATTTAAGTGTTTTAACGCGAGCGAAACCACGGTTAAAAACTAGTATATAATAGAGACTGGCGTGAATAGCAAATTATTTAATATTAAATACTACTCTTGACTTATAGTAGAACTCTGAGACGTTCCTAACTAATTCAACATAAGACCAATTAGTCACATAACTTTATACCTAACAACTTTATGAGCTTCGAACTATCCAACTTAGGGATTATCAATATGATTTCTCTGCGCTCTCAATTCCAATTAATGGTCCCAGTCACTAATTAGAAATCAATTAGACTTCCACAAGCCCCTGGCTGTAGTTGCATTTGAAGCGAGCCGTTTGATTACAAACGTGGCTATGTATCACAAACTGGTTGTTTGGGATCTTAGTATATTTACATAAGACAGGGAGTCCGTAGCTCAGCGGTAAAATATAGCTCATTATACCAACAATTAAGTTATTGGACACAAATTTGTATTAAAATCAATAGACAATATAATAAAAGAGAAAATGATCGCGATCTGTACGTGGCAAATAGGTATTTTAAATAATTCATAACGAAGGGCCTTTATGTACGCAAGAGAACCCAAAACAATGTTTTTTTCATTTTATCTATTTGTTTGTATGTTTGTAAACGGAAATCTCAGAAATGCCTTATCCGAATTGAATACAGTTTTCAGAATTATATTGGGGTGCGCTTCACTCAATATTTAGTGTTTTTTTTAAAGCTTTTCCATTTAAATCGATTAACAAATAAAGAAGTTACCTCAATCATTTATTAAAGTTGGCTGGATTAACCTAGTTTGCATTATAACTATTTTCATACGGAAGAATTTATGGTCCAAACGATATCGTTAACGATGTAAGCGATGTCGTCAGTATCGTAGATATAGCATCGTGTAGCGTCATATGCCACATTAAACTATACGATGGACATAATATGGCAATGATAGTGATACTATTTGTACGGTACGGTCTCTTAGAAGCTTTTAGGAAATCATGAAAAGTACAGGTATATTTAAAAAGTGTCCGTACTTGGTGGCCGGTTATTTGTCATTAGCAAATGTACATCACCTTAACCAACCAAAGTAATCATCGATGCGTATAAGAAAGAAGGTAGGTGAAAGAAAAACAGGAAAGAAGAACATAGAAAGAAGAAGGTATGGGCTATTAACGCAAAAATAGCTTCGCGATGCGTTAAAGAAATAAGTAAGGTGAAAGAAGAAAGAGGAAAGAAGAAAACTAAGAAATCAAAGAAGAATGTACTGATTCCTAATACAAAGGCTCGTTTATCGGCTAGTTACATACAATCTACTTCATGAGTGATTCCTAAGATCCAAGAACAAAGATTACCCTGTGCCATCAAATTAACAAACATTAGTCAGTCCGTTAGTCCGAAGGATCGAATACGAAATTACTAAGCGGATTGAGTCATTGCTAATTAAGCAAGTAGCTATCATAGGCTTCAAGCCTCCTTTCTTTTTCATAAGCTTTTAATTTAACTTGCAATATATGTATGTATGAATGTTCAGGTCTAATCTTGCAACTCAATTTTAAAGCAGAGTTATTAAGAAACTGTTGAACTCTAATAGGCAAACTAGTAATATCACAACTGGCCTTATCATTACTGAGTAATTTTAGCAATATTTCTATAACATTACCAAGTCACTCATCAATTTTGAGCCCCCAACAATAACTCTTGAAAGCAATGCAAATTATATTTTGTATCATAACAAACAACCATTATCAGGAACCGCGGAAACCGAATGTTACCTAAATTTCCACAATAAAACCTCATAAATATTTGAGTGAAGACGTACGCCTCAAAATCGCAAAACAACACACATGTTAAAGTGAGAAGACGGATGAATAAGAAAGAATCCTCATATTATCCGGGGCTGATGTGTTTTGTAAACTTTTACCATATTTCATACGCGATTCTTCTTCCCCGAATGAGATTACGACAATGTCTGACTTTAGGTGGTATACGAAGAACTAACAAATTTTATATATTCATTGATACAAGTGAAAGAAAACACACCAATACACACACAATTACTTCTTTTATTAACATTTACTGTATTATTCCAATTACTTTTTACACTCGTTCGCCTTTGACGTTTCAGGTAGTAGTGTCCATTTTTTATTCTCCCACCCACATTTTCATTTTTTAAAAAGATTATTGCCAACATCAAAAATAGTGAAATAATATTACTGCTAACACAAGGATATAATGTAGCAAAGATTTGTTAATAAGTCATGATATAATGTAGCAAAGATTTGTTAATACTTTGTTAATAAGTCATGAAATCTCTTCATATATTACAAATCATATTTAAATAATATTAGGTACTTTATTTTAATTATTTGTTATCTTGTGTCTACAATACTTGACCCTAATCTTACGCCGGCAGATAAGTGTTGTAATGTTTGCTTTGCGGAAAGCCAACAACTTGATAAATATCTTTCCGTAAAGCCTAATTTTCGAGTCCACCTCCTTTCTTGAGACAGCTGCTAAACGACTCGTTCTTGTGCCGACAATGACTTGATAATAATATAATTCTAAGTGAAACCCCACCATCAAGTGGTATAAGTGCACTCTCATCTGTGGCTTCGCTTGATGAAGTTGATCATCATTAATCATGAATAATAATTACTTAATTCGTGTAAGAAGTATTAACTTCTGTTTAAATGATGAAAATGGAAACTTTAATTTTATTGGTATTAGATTTAGCGAACTTCCTGTATTATAAAACTTTTGTATACTTAATTTTTCACAAGGAGTAAATCGCTTCTAGTTTACCGTTCTTGCTGAAACAATATGTATTTCTGTTTATACAAGTAGATGGATTACCACCCCAATTATTATGTTCTCAATCTCGAGACCTTTAAATGCTGTATAATATGTGGAAGTGGAAAACTTTTCTGATGAATTTCAAATGTGAGATTAGTCACATTTATCTTTTCAGCCGTCATTCTTTGAGTTTGAGTGAATTCCAATTTAACTTTACTTGTCTTGGAAGTATTCATAAAGGTGAAAATCACACATGAATTTTATACTCCCATTATGTGAGAATAACCAGCACAGTACACCATGAAAGGGAACGTTTTAATTCGGTTTGTGTCTAGAGATTGTATACAAAACAATCATTTACTGCTCGCAGCCGAGCGGCTCGCATTTATGATAAGCGATCGAGCGAGGTAAGCAGCTTCGGACGCGCTTTAGAGGGCACATTAAGCCGTTAGTCCCGGTTGTTATCGTATATAACGGTCAATAATCTATATTGGAGATTTTCGAGAAGCATAAAAATTTCTGACAAGAATTGACCATTAACCCCTCCACCAATCCGTGGTGCAGTATGCTTTAGGTCTCCATGGTTTTGAGGAGAGACTCGTAGACTGTAGTGGGCTATTAAAGGATTCGAGGCACGGTCGTATGTTAGAATTTCAGGACTACGATTAACACTATGTAGATCCCTGCAGTACCCGTTAAGACCTCGTAGTTATTTGTTATACACTTATACTACTCAGATTCATGTTTGGGGAAGTATATAACGTTAAAAATATCACGCTCATAGCTTCACACTATGTTCCATGTATCGTTCGTTGGTCCCATTGATAACACAGAAACTCATATAAATTATATTAAAGATTTCTTGGATCGGTCGAAATATGTATTTATAAAAACATTCAAGTTGCCTCCAATTGACAACAAAACATTTTCTTGAAAACTCTATATTTCCGCGAACGAAGGACGAGCATCATATAGTTGGAAAACATATCAATACACAACAAGCATCAATTTCATAAAATAATTGGAACTGCCTCTCAAACATAATCACATGCTTCCAGAAAATCTCAATTAGCCAAAAATTTATGTCATTATTATCTGTATTAACAACTATTTTACCTTTATTACCTTCTAATATCGACGCTTGCCCGGAATAAATTAGAGGAAGCAAGAATTAGTCTAGGATTAGGCAAGATTAGATGAAGATGATTATCGGAATTATAAAGGTCGACAAGGGTCTACGAATATTAATTGAAACGAACAAAGACGATAATTTACTACACACTCTAAAACATTAAAGTATGAACGAGTAACTACTGCCGATAATATTATTAAAGGCAGTTTTAGGTGGGGCCGTATACTGCGATTGGTCAAGCAAATGGTCACTTGTATTGACGTCTTTATATTTATTGGTTCTTTCTCCAATCCGCTACTTGGAATGGCATCCTTAATGTCATTCACTTTTTAACTCGCTGTTTGGCTAGACATTATTCGCCTTATTACAAAATAAGGTCTAAACCAAGATTATCAAGTATAGGTTTATCTTTCATACTATACTTTAAGCCAAGGTTTATTTTACTTGGTGTAATAGAATTTAAACCGGTACTTTTCTAGTCCACGTTTTGTAATAAGGCCATTAAAGTTTAGTGTAAGAGATGAGAAAAGCTTAAAATTGGAAGCTCCATATAAATAAAATAAACTACATCAAAATACCTAGGCGCGAATTGTTATAGCGTGTATAATATACATTATATTCTACGTGTAAATTGAAGGCAAAAAATGTGAATAAACGGTGTAATACAAACACTACAACAGAGAGTAAAAAGGGATTTTCATAATACAACGAAAATTGGACAATCTAAAGTTTAATCGAGAAGGTATTGTGTGCTCTTGAAGGTGCCCTTTTGTCGTTCCATTCAATAAAATCCTTATGAAAGAAAATAATTTGCAAGATTGAAAAACCAATGACATTCTTCGTCTTTTGTAATCCTGACACAATTATTTTGATGTGTATTCGTGCAAAAGAGGCTTTTTCTGTTTTATGTTTACGTTCTTGAATATTTCGGAGATTGTTTTTGTTGTTCTTTGTACAATTATTATTTTGTTTCATTGAGATATGTAAATAATGGTACGCATAAACATAGAAAAATAAATAAAAAAGGCACTTAGTTTAAAAAAAAACACTAAAGATTCAATCATCTCTTCTTTTAAGACAAATGATGATTAAGGCATAATATACATATATCATATATTTTAACGAATCATTTATTTTTTTCAGTAAAACGTAACACTTAAAGTTTCTGGTCCTACTATTATGTAGTAATAAACCTTAGGAATATGGTATAATAACAACTTACTGAATGTTGCACTAGTAGTATCGAAATACTGTTATATGGTGAATACTCATGATGATATTAGAAGTACTAGGGACCTGTCAGCGGTCGAAATTCGTCTATAATACATGTGTCAAAGCGTTACTTCACATTGAAAATATAAACGTAAAAAATTAATGTGCCATATCTTTATTACGCTTGTATGTGTGTCAAATGAATGGTAGCGTGTGTAATGTTTATTTTTATTAATTTCATATATGCTTCTACTGCACATTAAAAAAATTTTAACTTTCTGCACTTCTCCTACATATAAATTATAAGTGGGCCAAATTTCATACTCCTCCGTCAGCGCAATTTTCGTAAAAAGGGGTCCAAAGTTTTTGCTTCACGTATTAATATATAGATTATATTAGCCCAGAATTGTTATTATACAAAAGCAAACGCGAACTGCATCATAGGTACTTACTGTAAGATAATATGGCTCTCGACGCTCAGACGGCATATTCTCTACACTTTCTCAAAGGTGAGTAGATTGGACGTGTACTCAACGTATTCTTATTTGAATGTGGAACGAGCTTCCATCGTGACATTCCTGGCGTGAAATAAATAAATAAACGCGTTCCCTATACAAGAATTATTACTGTATGAGACATAATACATCCCTTCATTAAGTTTCACCGTGTGGCAAGTGGTGTGGTACAAAAATACTTATAAATCATGAAAAGACATTCATTTGTCACGTAAGTTTACTCCGGACGAGTATTGAATCCCGAACGCCGACAGGTTCATATATATATATATATATTTCGTATAATATTTCTTATATTACCCTAATTTTAAATTTAGAAGTGTAAAGTGAACTTCAATAGCACAGCATTAACATCTCCTATATTGTTCACAATATCTAAAGACGATAAATGCCCTTGAGATAGTCTTGTTTTTCTTATATCCTTAAAAAATAACGCATATTTTTCCCATACAATACTTTGCATCATTGTCATATTTGTATAGGACGCTGGAGAAAATAATAATATTAACAATCGACAAGAACGCGTGTGAATATTGGGAAACGATAAATAAGAGCAAAGAAAACTCGAAGTCAAATAGAGTTAGGCACACAAACAAGCAGCTGAAAGGATGCTAAAATTCAACGCAAATATTCACAAGAACTACTTGGAATACCTACATTGTTCCTTCTTTACACTCTTGAACTACATCTTATCTTGTTAATTAAACGAAAGCATAGTCTGAAACAAAATAATACTGGTTGAAATGACTAGCTTACTTTAGCCTCCGTTGAAAATGCTTTGTACCTGCGTCTGTTTAATTTTCTTTCGTTAAATTTTTTACTCTTCTAAAAAAGCATGTTTAATTTGGCTGTCACGAAAGAAGGTAATTAAAACGAAATTTTCATCATTATGTTTCACATTTATTTTCGTATAAGAAATAGGCTATATATATAATAGTATATCGAAGAGTCCCCGATGCTTTGCTTGTCTAACTCCCGGTTTCTGAAAGGCTTATCAAAATCTCGTTGAACTAACAGGCATATTAATAGGAAACTCGGTCGAATTAATTTGAGTTTCTGAAACGTTGATTAGTCAATAATAAATCAGTGAACAAAATCGCATTTGAGAAACGATTAGGAGTAAAATTTGCACCGTAAAACTGATCGTTTATTTAAATCAAATGACACTCTTGACGTTTGACAATCGATTTGACAGTTTATTAGTTAATTTTTCGTTGATCAGCCTTCGAGAAACCGGCGGATAGAGTCAGACAGACTGACAGAAACATACAACCACAGAGACATAGATAAAGACATGCAGATACGTACTCACACAGACACACGCACACAAACAAGCAACAGAAAAACAAAGAGAAAGGATGTACATATACAGGATAAACGAAAAACCAAAGCATACCTTTTTGTTTATTACAATTAGGCATTAAGTTCACCCTTACAACCTCTGATCAAAGAGTGTCTAAATAAATAAATAAAAATAAAAAAATACTAAAATGCTAACCTCCACACTATGATTCCCAAGGAGTGCTGGCTGATATGGATTTATTTAGAAAAACTACAACGATTACAGATTTGTCACAACGACGTTAATAATAAATACCTCGTAATAATCTGTGAATGACGCCTCAACTGAATGTATGATGTATCGTTTGGTTCAGATCGCGAAGCACACGACGTCGAGCAACGTGGCCGCGGCGCCGGCGCAGCATCACCATCTGAAGAGATCGCCGAGCTTCTCCTCCTCCACACAGATAAGTAAGGGGAACACTTCTTCTCTTTCTAGCTTTATACTCATCATCACCTCATCACCTGGGTTAACTGGCAGAGAATGCCAATAGGCAATAAGCTTGTGCTTGATTAGTGAAGTCCAATTTTTAGGATGCTGCAATAAATAAAAAATAATTGTATTATTTCACGTCATCATCGAAGCCTGTCCGTCAAATTTGAATTTGTATACATAGCCAATTTATGTTGCATGTTAATGCTTAGCTTGTATAGGTTGTAGCGTTATGTGATTCCGAGATTAGTGCGTTCAACCAAACGAATTCTTCAGCTATAGAATATAGATAAAAACCCGACAAAATGTTGATAGACCAATTTGACCGGACCAAATGTCACGTGTTTTTCGCAATAGATGTAGAAAGAAACCAGTAATATGCAGATAGATGTGTATGAAACTGAATTATTAAAGGTTACTTTTCCATGTCAATTTTTCCCATCATACCTCACTACCGATTCTATTAACGATATATTTTGTGTTTCATTAAATTTGTATAATGTTATTGAGGTTGTTGTTTGTAGTAGATTGACTTTCGTTGAGTGAGTTGTGAATTCCTAAGACGACATAAATAATTTGACTTTGACTTTGACCATAGAAATAGAAATATTTTATTGCTTTTCGGTATAGTTAAAATAAAAGTGCATTAAAATAAAAGTGGCCAGAGTCTCCTTTTACGCAAAATATGCCCGTGTTAGGAGGCTCTACTATAATATCATATCAGACTATAATATGAGGGTTGTTGAATGATGATAAGTAACTAACTCTGCCCATGGTCCAGGCACCGGCGCGCCCCCACCCAAGAAGGCGCGCGTGTCGGGGCACGCGGGCGGAGCCCCGGCGCTCCGCGACGTGTCGTACGCGGAGGCGGCCAAGTTGGCCACCGCGCACGATTACAACTTCTTCGACCGCGCGAGGAAGGCGCTACGGTCGCAACACGTTTACGACAACTTCCTCAGGTGAGTTTTATACTTCGGGAATGTTTTATGAATGTTAAGGTTCGGTTAATGATATAAAAGTTATCGATAAATCACAAATAATTACAAGCTAAAAATACTACTTTATTTCTAGATTAGTATGCGGTACTACAAACGATTAAGAAAATCTGTCTCTAAGTTTATATCAATTCTTTCGCCGTTTCTTCTCGATGTAAAAGCACCTTACTGAAACGGTGGTAGAATCAAAATTGAAATAATACCCACATGAATAAATGATTTTGAATTTGAATTAAAACACAATTACATTGTATTTTCATTATTTTAATTACACCATATATATCTATCGCCCGTGTAACGTACCGTGTTCCGCTCCAGATGCTTGCAGCTGTTCACCAACGAGATAATCTCGTCGTCGGAGCTAGTGTGCGTCACGGGCCCGTTCCTCTGTCGGCACCCGGAGCTCCAGAAGTGGCTGCACGAGTTCGTGGGGCCCGCGTCGCCGCCCCACACGCCCGCGCCGGCGCCTGCGCCCCTCGCGCCGCTCCCGGACCCGTCGCCTGCTCGCGGTGAGTGTTGTACTGTGTTTGTTTGTCACGCAGTTAATCTTTATATACGACTCGCGACCCGTCCCGGCTTCGCACGGTGCAATGCTGATGCTAAATACATTGCAGAAAAATGTCAACGCATTATACATTTAAATCTTCCTCTTCAATCACTCCATCTATTAAAAAATCCGCATCAAAATCAAAATAGGGATTATAGGGACAGAGAAAGCGACTTTGTTTTATACTATGTAGTGATGTTATTATTTTTCAATTATACTGTAACGGTTGACTTAAGATTAGAGAAATATAAATGATGATTACAGAAATCTATAAAAGTATTCATTTCGGTTTTCAAATATGACTTTTCAAATATAACTGGTATTGTTGTAAAATCGATCATAATATTTTCAATAATTAAGCTCATCACTTGTACTAATACTTTTTTTTATATTATTGTCAATAAAGTTTACAAAAATAATTGTATGATGGTCCTTCGAGGCGGACATTTCGGATGTGTACAATACCTGTATGTGTATCAGGCTACAACAACTTCGGCACCGGCAGCAGCTCGCTGCTCGGCTACGAGCGCGAGCGGCTCGGCTCGGAGTGCGCCAAGCCGCGCTACGAGCAGCGCTACGAGCCGCGCTACGAGCCGCTCGGCGCGCTCGGTGCGGCGCTGCGCCACGACCGGCCGCAGGGCGACGCCGCGCTCGATATAGGCAAGTAGCGTCCATCTATCGGGAAATTTACACGAATAATGTCTTTTTTCGGTCGCCAACGTCTCTGTAATATCTTTAATGTCACTTATACCTATGTCGGTTACTAGTATAAAACTAGTGTTGAAATTTTCAATTTTGCTGTTTTGACCCTATGTTCTTATGTAAATATATTTACGACAAAATAACGCAGATGACATAAATATTACAAGAAATTGTCGTAAACTACAACAATAATGTCATTTGTCTATTTTTATATCTAAAGCGACATTCGCGATTCATCGTTTCGGAAGTGAATTGAACAAGAAACGTCAAAAAAAATTAAGATTGCGTTTACAAAGACGCTTAAGATTTGTGTTTGTAAACATTGTTGTAATATATAAAAATCATTTGATGTAGATCTGACGACGTGCAAACGTCTCGGCACGTCGTACTGCGCGCTGCCGCGAGAGGCCGCCTCTCGTCGTTGTTCGGGTAGAACCCCGTTGTGCAAGGAGGTAAGTCAGTACAAAATCATTATACCCTACTACAGATATGTACTTAACGCAGTTAAACTAGTACCGCCTTATCTTATCTATACTCTATACTAATATATAAAGCTGAAGAGTTTGTTTGTTTGATTGATTGTTTGAACGGGCTAATCTCAGGAACTACTGGACCGATTTGAAAAAATATTTTACTGTAAGATGATAGTTCATTTACGGAGGAAGGCTATAAGGCCATATAATATCGCGCTGAGAGCAATAGGAGAGGAGCAGCAACAAAGAATTTTGTTACAATATTGTTCCCCTCTAAAAGATCTAAATATAAGTCCGCGACAGCATATGTCTAGCTTTTAAGGTTAACCAAGAATAACCATTTTTGTTTAACAAAATAGTTCTAAGATAATAATTTATATGGCAAAACAACGTTTGCTGGGATTAGCTATTCCCTAATAATATGCATTTACTTGATGCGTATAACTTCAGAATTGAAATACATATTTATTACGGCGTATTTATTTAAAGTTAATCTTTTCTGGCAGGTTAAGCAGTCGGTCCCAGTTGTTATGGTGAATAACAGTCGTCATGCTATTTAAAAACTTGTAACACGTGTTGGCCACTAATCCCTCCACCAAATCGCACTGCAACAGCGTAGTGGATTATGCTCTAGACCTCCTCAGTGATGAGAAGAGACTCATCCTAAGAAGTGGGCTATTATTAGGTTGAAGGCACCGCAACCAAGGCATGTGAGTTCATTGCCCTTTCACTTACTGAGAAATGGAAAAATCGGCAAGTGAGTGTGAAAACGCTTTCACGGTAATAAATAACGGATGATGGATGACCTACACGTGATTGACTGCGGCCGCGTCGCGGGTGTGTTATCGGCTTTACTTCAAACGCTCGTTTGTACTTGAGTGAACCAATTGGTTGTTGAAATAAAAAAGCTCAGATCCAGTAACAAGTTTTCGCTTCAGAACCAATAAAAATATATAATTCAAAGGTGACTGACTGACTGACATAGTGATCTACCAACGCTCAGCCCAAACCACTGGACGGATCGTTCTGTTTGGCATGCAGGTAGATGTTATGACGTAGGCATCCGCTAAGAAAGGATTTTGATCAATTCTTCCCCCTAAGGGGATAAAATAGGGGATGAAAGTTTCTTAACACGAGCGAATCCGCGGGCAAAAGCTCGTATAGTATAATAGTGCTGGGGCACTACTAGGTTGAAAGTGAGTACTAATTTGCTTCTTTTTTTTGGTCGCTAACGCATTGGTGATGCCTTTTGTATCGCTGGTCTTAAGGGGTGGTAACTATTTACCAGCACGCTTATTTACCGTTCCGTTATATACAAAAACGTTATGAAAGATATGAGATGACTTAAGTATATCTTATAAATGCTACTAGCTTTTACCTACGGCTTCGCTCGTGTTGAAGCCCGTAAATAAATTAAATAATTTTATTGAACATATAACAAGATCACAGTTTGAGTATTCGTAAACAACTTCAAAAGTTATGACTGTGTCGAAGCCGTTTACAAGTTTTACTTACCGTTTACCTCTGGACAAGTTTAAAATATGTTCCAACCAATATTTACATTATTACTTAATCAAATATTAATATTAAATAAAATATCAAAGAATATTACATATATTTTTTAATAAAAAGTATCCTATGTCCTTTTTAATAACTCTAAGAATATGTCTACAAAGTTTCATGATAGTTGGTTGACTAG
>DWJN01004406.1:0-12447 GCA_018248895.1 Carystus phorcus
TTGCGCTCGACTATGCTTGCGCACTTGATAAATAAATCATTAAAGGCAGCGAAATAAAATATCGGCCTTAAACCGTCCATGTTTCTATTTCAGACATATTTTCATCCTTTACGTTGTCAGTGAATGCAGACACGTCGCAACTTCGCCACCAGGCCGCAAAAGCAATCTCCTGGAAAAATTCTTATTTTACGCCTCAAAGAAATTTTGTCAAAGCTTTTTCTAAGTTGAAATATGTGTATTTTGTAAGCTACTTTTAATATTTATTTCATTCAATATTCTTCTGATGTATTAACTTCTCTCGTCACTATTGACGAGTACTTTAGTAGAACTGGTTGTAATAATGTGACCCTTGAATTTCAAACTTAAATTTACTTTAATTATTTTCCAACGGGCAACTTATTTCAGTTCCTCGAAGTACGTACAATAAAGACGAATCAATAATTGCAATAATACATTTAAAACATAGTTACGTGTGCTTATAATAATAATGTTACATTTAATAAAAAATAACCTGTCATAATAATAATAACATAATATGTCTAATGAAATGAAGTTAGAAATGCAATACATTTACTATGAGCATATGTAAAATAATGAAAAGGAAATATTAAACACAAATTCCAATATCGATATGACAGATGATAATTAATAATTGACCTCAAATTGACATCACAAAACGAAATCGCCCCCAATGCGATGGAACTGAATAGTCTTAATTGGGTCAGTCAATGTCCGTTATTAAAATCAAATTTCGATTGTCAGCTGACAAACGTATTGCACGTTTACAATCATATTATACACTGTTTAAATTAAACCATGTTTTAATTAGTGAAAACTGAATCATGTATGAATAGTTTATTATATCTGAATTGTAAAAGACTAGCTTCATGTATCGTGATCAGTACCATAGAGATATATCTGATCTCCAAAATTTATCGTTAGAATAAATAGTAGGGTGTCTTTTGTTTTCAAATTCCTGATATGATCGGGCGGGATTGAGATTCCTCGCAATATGCGACTTCTTCAGGGAGTTATTTCTATGTAATCGTAATGGATATGTGTAGATAAGAGTAAGATATACATTTATCAAAGGAAATAGGATATTCTTTTTTACGTTCGTTTGTTACGTGGCGCTCATAGCCCGGCGGCTTGTGTCGATCATATACAATCGACAGAAATAAGCAACTGCGGGCGCGGTCGGTACATTTATGAGTGACGCCTCGTGGTAAAAAACGGATAAAAAAAATCTAGTGATGAGAGACCCATGCTCAATGCATCAGTGCTCATGGGCCATTAATGGTTTAAAGGCAACTGTTTACGTTCATATTGTCTATGCGAAGTAACGCTTCGGTAAATTACGAACAAATATCGACATTAAACCTGATCTCTAGTTTATGTACCTAATTATGTTTTATATAATACTGTATAAATTATATTGTATTTATACTATATTTATTATCATATTGTATGCATATCATATCTATGTAATTTACACGCCATTATGTACATAATATCATCTTAAAATTTGATGTACATAACATCGTCTTAATGTTAAAGTGGTAAAAATAAAATTATACTTTAAAGTAAGCAATATATCATTTAATACTAACGAAATACAGAAATTCGAGACCATTTCGCCGAACTTGTAGTGTTGCTTAGAAGGATTACTGTGTCTATTCAGTCTGTAATGTTCATTGTCCAGTGAGCAACGTAATTAAGTGTGCTATTTACGAGTATGTGCCATTCCGTGAACACTTTATTTGAGTACTTCTGCGAATATGTTATGAGGGTTTTGGTTCTTCGTAATCCGCGCGCTTTTTGTCTTAAATCGAAGATAATTTCCGAAGCTTTTGATTGCATCTCGAAAATGACATGAGTGCTTTAACACGATAATGATGAATATAGAAGTTCAGCCTTACATTAAAATTTAATATCTTAACGGGGCCCTGTCGTTGCAGTGATGAAAAATATTCATGAACATACAGATTGATACAGACTTATAATCCACGAATGATGAATAAACATGCATATCGCTGGTCATTACTACCAGCACTCCCTGTTATATAAGTTTAATACGTCCTCATAAGGTTTCCCGACTTACAAAAATGTACTTAAAAAAGTTACTTAAATAAATTATCCCTACAGATACAAATGTAGGTTATTAAAAAATTATTTGGATTACTCCGCTTGACCGAAAACATAAAGAAACATACTAGAAGGTTCGTTTGACGCATTGTAATGTTTGGAAAAAGTCCATGAATAATATTTACTCCAATAAATCTAAATTTATTGTGGCCGTTTCTCCCATCGCGTTTCATTTTCGTAGAATACGTGAACGGGCTCATTTGTTCGTGTTTTTCTATGTTCGTTTTGTTGTTTAATACTTAATAAAATATCCGATGTTAAACTTCCAAATAACAATATTAAGCTTTTACAATAAAATTAGATTCTTTCCGGATGTGAGGATCACAATAAATGAATCCGTTTGTCGCAACTTGGAGTTGTAAATAATGCACAGTACTTGTAATTTTTTAACTAGATATACAGTGTAGTACCTAATATGGGAGTAAACTATTATTTTTACCTATATTTAGCCGTTGTTTTTTTATATTATTTTTAAATTTTATATTGTTGAAATATCTTTCGAGATAAGGTGTGTGTGCATTAAAATAACATAATAAGTTTAGATAATAGTTGTTTTACTCTAAATCTCACAAAAGTCACACGCGACTGTGTTATTAAAAATCGTAAAATATTTCACGGTTCGTTTGTAAAAGGTCTGTCACGTAGTAAAGAACTTTAATGTCATCGTCAAACAGGATTGTCAACGAACAGCAAATTTATTTACAAGAGAAAAGTAGAAGACTAACAAACATACATACATCCTTACAAACTGTCGCGTTTATAATATCATTAGGATGAGACCTAGACATTGCAAATAAACTGAAAGTCTTAGCAAGGATCTATGTTATCTAAGAAATCGTATACCCTTAAGAAGTCAGGGCAACGTGCCAAGTCGGTCGTGTTTGTTTTTTAAGTCCTGCTGAGTCTAAAAATTATTTATGCCGAGCTTTTTATTACTCGCTCGAATAGTTTTGAGAAATATAAATTATTCATTTTTGGGACTGAATTTTATTTCGCTAAAAGCCGAACACTTACTAATGGCCTCGCATTTAGTTTCAATACACTGAATGTTTATTGAAACATCATAGTTATAATAACTGCCATTATACATGTTACGGATGGCTTTTATTTTCATTTCAAAGTACCCTCCATGTTTTAAAAATTATTCTTCGTAATCAATTTACATCGAATAACTAAGCGGCCATCTTTGAAAGGAAAGTTTAAAGCTATTTACTCACTCCTACGTAATGGCTTTCCGTCAATTTTTGTAGATACTCAAACGAATACCGTTCGAGTTTTGTTATTCTTGTTTCCGTTATAAATTTTCCTTAGTACCAGTCAACAGTAAAAGCAAAATTGTTTTCCCGTTCTCAGCATTTGTCAGCTCCCAATTCGATGAATCATGCGGCAAATGGACGAATGATTTTATTTTTATGTGTTGTATTTTTATCTGCGGACATGCGATATTTCTGAACATTTACACTTATAAGTGGATTTTATCAGATGTTATCAGAACTATTTTGTACCCGGTTATAAGGGTCGATATATACTAGAATAGTTGGATAAAGTTAGAGACAGCGTAATAAATGTTTCGTTTCTGTGTGCTTGTAGAGATGAATAACCCAATCAAACCTACAGGGTACTTATGATATAAAAGGCGTCCCCAAGCTACTAAAAAATCTACACTATACATATCGATTATGTTATAATATTATTTATTATCATAAGCTTTGGTTGTCTGAACTTCGCCAGCTTTTTTCTTTCTTTGTATAAAATCTGTAAAAATATAAGATTGATTCTAATTAAATTCTAAGATTTGATTAACTTGTGTTACATAATTCGATCTTTGCATACTAATATTATTGAGTTGAGGAACAACTTGCGGCAAATTTTTTTTCACAATTTAATTCACTGCTGCGTACTTTCCCTACTCCTAAGTATTACCCTTGAGTTCAACTATTTAGTTCAAATAGCTCAATTCTTAAAAGCACTTATATATAGTTTAACTATTTGGAGAAAAATTGAAGAATAAACATACTGTATTGATTTATCATGGTTCAAATTTTAGAAATTTTCAATAATTAAGGTCACACTAGATAGCGATGTTCTCCATTTCATATTAATCAAAATAATCTATAATATATAAATACAAAGTAAATAAAAAAATCTATTTATTTTATTCTTTTTATAATTTTTTTATATTTTAGGTACTTTGAACAGAGTTTAAATCGCATTTGTATTCTCAGCAAGGCTTTTCACATGATACCCACATTCTAAGACTACATTAAAAATATAAAAATCCAGTATCTTATGAGTTCCTCGTTATTTTTCGAATTATGCTCAGAAAGCCCTTTCATTTGATATTGTTATTCATGTTTCCGTTATCTGCGGACATTAAAAATAACTAGTCCACCATCTTGCGTATTCCGCCATGTTGGATGTAGAGTAACATCACTTTATTTTCCGAATTACTTTCAGTAAGCCCTTAAATTTTGATATCCACATTGTAATAGTGCATTGAAAATAATTAATCCGCCTTCTTCCATGTTCCACCATGCTAGATTTAGAATGACGACAAATTTTCAGTTCAGTCGGTTGAAGATATCTGTTTCAAAATTGAGCTTCAACATTCCATCTGAACAAACATGTATGTAACATAGTTATATCCATACAATGCAAGATAAATAAAGGTTGTTAATAATCTATGGTCAGTAAGAATAAGCGCCATCTATAACCTCAGCAATGTCCTGTCATAAACATATATGGGGAATGGTCTACATACCGAAACTAGTAAATATTAAAACGATATCTTGTATTATATTACTCATGTTTCCTTATTAAGGAACCTTCTCTCTCGCCACATCACACAACTCCCATACATCTTCCTCATGACCTTAAACACCATCATTATCATCGGAAAATGTTCCACTAAAGACTTGAATCTCCATTCATAACATAAAAAGAACGTAACACATAAACATCTTCACAGCAAATAACATTACGCTCGTGTAATGTAACACTTAAGCCGTATTTACCTTAGCGAGACCTATATCCGAAAGCCCAGTCATAATTTTCCCGGACACATGAGGACAACAGATAATAGAGCCCCAATAACTATCAAAGTTCATGTGAACCGCTTCAGAACCGAATCCTACTTTGTTTATTACTACGTCTATTCTTATTTATTCTATAGCTTTGTTTCGCTAATACAAACAATGAAGCGACAAGGAGTGTGCTTTAAAGCTCCAGTCAGCCTATTGCGTAACTGTATATAAAACCCTGTAACGATTCACACCGTAATTTACTACCATACCAACCATACCAAGTGATTTTATGTACACAACTTACTACAACATATTAATATGCTTTATAAGCAATACTCAAAGATGTACACTTATCGATTTCTCATAGACAGCTATTGGATGAAGGTTCCACATTTATTTTTAATTTTTTCCAAGAAAATGTGACGATTTAATTCTATTAACTTCCAAAAAAGAGATGTGCATCAAGAATTCTAAAATCACTTTGCTTCTCTATCCTTGATTATGGAAAGAATTTTATCCCCTTCGAACACGCACGAGTATGTATTGTATCCTGGTTTTATTTCGAATACAAATCACGCACGAACTTATTCTGTCCGACGCTAAATTAATTAATTTCCCCGCTAACAGAGTTACTATAGTGTACTTCATTATAAATGAGCTTTGTTTGAAACTTCTTCATTAGTTGGCTGATTATTTACTATGATGTATTGCTATAATGACAGTCTACTTATAAGGCTATGGAGTCAGTGATAATTAGTTGCATGTTAGGGTATTCTACAGGGGATGTGAATCATTTTTTCTCGTATATACTTATAATTCTTGTATCACAAAAATGTGGAACTTTGTTACTTATTTGCATAAAAAAATTGATGTTTAAATTTCTAATTATGGCTTGATTCTGTTCAAGTTACCTTTTATTTACCCTTAATTTACTAACATAATTGCTCACCATTATGTTATAAAGTTGTATTGGGTATATAAATAAAAACAATAACTAATCCATAAATTAACATATATATTTAATGAACCTTATTTATATAAAGTGTGTAGTGTAAAATATCTGCAAATGATAAGACGAAAAATATGTATTTGAGAACAATTACTGTTCCTAGTCAGTCGTTTGTATTCACAAAGAAGGAAGAAAAGAGGAATAAAACGGGCTGCAAATGAGAAGAGACATTACTGAAATACTCATAAAAACGAATGTCTCAAACTTCGCTTTGCCGAATTACCTACGATATGATGAATTGACGCAGAATCTAATGTATAGCACGAGTTTTGTTCTCTACAGGAAGATTTATTGGTTGCGTTGCGTGTATGGGCGGAACATTTGATTTGTATGTGATTTGGAGGAAAGACCACTTTACCCTAGCTCGAAATTATTAATACTATCGTTAGATAACCTCTCATTTAGCAATATCCTCATCACTGAGGAGGTCTAGAGCATACTCCAGCACGCTGCTCCAATACCGATTGGTGCAGGGGTTAGTGGCCAACCCAAATGTCGGTTGTTTTTTTAAACCGCCTGAATGCCTCTGACATGGCTTGACGACTGCTATGTTCATAGCAACCGGGATCGACGGCTTAACGTGCCCTCTGAATTACGGAAAAGCTCAATAAATTTTTGCTAGTGGCACCCATCCAGATACCGACCGCGCCGGCAGTTGCTTAACTCTTTCGATCGCATACGAACGACGCGAGCCGCCGGGCTATGAGAACTTCGCGCTTAGGCTTTATATACTTAATGTTTACTATATTTTTTCAATGGATTCGATTTTCAAATTTTGATTATTCTCAAATGGCAACGCAAAACTCTGACCGGATGACGCTACTAATGTTTGATACAACTGTATATATTCTTCTTTCAGGATTGATCCACGATATTTTAAAAATTTTAATGAATATTCTAGCTGCATTTTCAGTTTAAAGAATTTTTTTGGAAATAAGTGCGTTACGTAAAAATATTTTCCTATAATCATGTGAAACATGTAAAATAATATTCCATCTAAACCTTTCTTTTTTAATACTATAGGTCAGTATTTGAAACAAAAACATATATTAACTATAAACTAATATTGTATTTTAACTTTTTAGTCTTGTTTAAATTATATTCTACCAAACTTCTATAAGGCTTTACTGCTGCAAAGCGTTATTCTTATTATGCCAAGAGTAACCAAAAAGTTTCACATGATGAATTTACTAGAAAGTTTTCCAAAAT
This sequence comes from Carystus phorcus, assembly GCA_018248895.1. Lineage (NCBI taxonomy): Eukaryota > Metazoa > Arthropoda > Insecta > Lepidoptera > Hesperiidae > Carystus > Carystus phorcus. Next base: position 7,387 of record DWJN01004406.1, read on the forward strand.
TCCGTCAACTTCTATTTATTTCATCTACTTCACGCCAATCAGACCAGCTCCGTGCTACCAAATTATTGTACTACCATCTTATTTACGCACACCTAACAAATATTTATAATACGGAGACTAAGAGATGGCGTAATACTGGTTCATAAATTTTATTACATAGTTACTTAAATACAACACGTCCTAATAAACGCATATTAAGAGTTTCGTAATTACACGATCAGTAACAGACCTACGATTTATATATAGAAATAAACGAAAACATTAACTTACGTAAAAGCAATAAATAATCCCCCATTGCGTAAACAGTCCTACGATCGCTGAATAATTCTAAGGTCGTAACTTAATCATTCTGTAACGTAACTATTACATACCATAAGCCCGGCCGGGTAAAATGTTTTATGCAAGGGCCGAGATAGGTAACTCTACTAATTTAATGACACGTGGCGCCCTCACTCGGGCACAAAGGTAGCTCTGACCCATAATTTAACCCGACAATTCACTTAGCTATCAAAAGTTATCATATAAATTGGCACCATTCCATCACTCCCTCTCCCAGAGTTGCCATTAAAACATGGTTGCATATTCATTTATCAGTAAATATTAATTGTCTTGAAAATTTCTCATTGTAGCAGGAATTTGTGTGAAAATTTGACAAGACTAGTAGCATCCAAGATAAAAAAAAATTACGACATTTATGTATCCTTCGGGTTTGTCTAACGAATGTCATAAATAAATCCCTATGTAATTTTCTTTATGTCTATATTTATTGAGGATACAAATATTTTATATTGTATCATGGAAAGTGAAAAGTTAAATGGTGTCAAAACTCACACTAAGCCTTCTATGTGTGTTTACACATCATAACCGTCTCGGTTGGCTTTGTTCTAAAAATAACTTCCCTGCGGCATGGCGACAATCTTGAGACTCTTTAAGTTTGTATTACATTACAATTTCAAACATTTTAAGGTGCCGTGACATGTGAGTATTTTCTTTAAGAGACAATTCAGCTTTATCAGTAAAGATCGTGTCCCTGCTAATACGAAGATAAAAAATAGCAGATATAAAGCGGGAACGTATCGTAAATCAGTAGGAGAGGGAATTGAAACGTCGAGGGAGAGCGTAGAAAGAAAATACAACAGACGCATTGTAATGTTATATTTCTTTTCAGTCGGTTTACGAAGAAGACATTCTTATCTTGACTTTATTTTTCATCAACTTCCAATCTTTTTTGTTTGTCTAGTACTACTTTTTATAGTCTCAGCATCTGAAAAACCTATGTATGCTTTTTTATTCAAAATGTCTGGACTTAAAGTATCACATGGTTTCATTCGAACCTGAAATTCACAGAACTAGGAGTTTCAAAATTTAGTATTCAAATAAAGTTGTCAATTTTTGTTTTACGGGTAGTCACGTCTATAGTATTGTAAATCTATGGGCGGGTGCGGGCGGCGGCGACGGCCGGGCGGCGACGTCGGAGCTGGCGGCGCGTGCGCGGGCCGCGGGGGTGTGCGGGGGCGTGCGGGGGGCGCGGGGACCGCGGCGCAGCCTCCGGGTGCAGCACTCCGCCGCCGCCCGCCGCCCGCATCGATCTCGCCCGGGACCGCTGGCGAGCCACCACCGCGCGCTCATCGCGCCCGAGCGCGCTCGCGACACGCCGACCGCCCCGACTCCCGAACCGACCGTTCACGCTACCCCGGTGCAGGTTACGATCGCTTACGTAACCACGATATCATCCGTATTGATAGGTTATGTGTGTGTGGCGTGACATCCTCGCCGACTGGCCGAGTGCCCGACGCAGTCAGTTCTCTCGCACCCGAGCCGCTAGTGCGCCGTTGACTTATCGTGATCTAAATACTATGTCAAAAAGTACTGACGATTATGACCGCCGTTCCGCACACATACCCTACAGATGCAAAAGCCTTCGCGCCATAGCCTCGGTTTACTTTCGTGCGATAAGCGCTCTTATCGCAAAGTTTTAAAGTTTATAATACGAAAGTCCGACGAAACTATAAAGGTCACTTGACGAGACTGAAAAACGTACTTCACTCGCCGTTTCGATTTGGCGCCATCAATTGTGAAAAATTTTTATTCATTGTAGTAAATCATTTTATGTAATGAAAGAAATACATCCTTATTTGTTGTTTCATTGCTCATACCATTCATACATTTCAAGATTACTTCATAATACATTAAAAAACTTTTTAGCAGGCTGAGAAAAATCATCATACATTACAGAACACTTCAGAAGTCATTAATATTATATTAGAAAAATACATATAAATTTTTTTTTCTTGCCCATCTTAGATGGTTGTAGTCAACCAAAGATTACTTGTAGTTAGAAATTAATAAAACATATTAACTAACAATACTTTGTTTAGAAACACTAATGTTATATAATATTATTTGCTCATATATAAATATGTAAAACATAATGCTAATGTGCATTATTATACCATATTATACAAAATAGAAGGAGAAATATACAGTAAAAAACGTATAGTCATCACAACATATCTCAGGTTATTAATATCATTTATATATTATTTTGTATTCATCATTCACTTATTATCACCATCATTATGATAATCATTATCATCATTAAAAAATCGATACTTCAGTAATTATCTTTACCCTGTTATTGCTCGACGAATAAGTACATTTTTAACCGACTTCAAAAAAGGAGGTTCGCAATTAGATTGTATTATTTTATAATCCTTTTAAAACTGGTATTCAAATTAAGTAAGAATCTCACTTGAATTCTATTTTTCAAAAATAAATAGCCGACTCTATAATATCACTCGTATTTTCAGTAGACCAATGAAATCTGAACCTTCTCAATTAAATCTCAACTTTGCCTCGTTAGGACAATGATCCGCCTATACGGAAGACTTCTTATTCTCCTTTCTCCATGACGTGGTTTCCATTCAATCATCTTTTATTTTTACCAATTATTATGGTCCTAGAATTATAACTATATGCTCTGCTCATTATCACTGTTACGTCGAACAAAGAGATTCCTCATAATACTGTTAAATCGATACAAAAAGTTTTTGTTGTATTTTTAATTAAATATTACTTTACCAAAATTGTAAGACAAAAACTTAGTAAGTTTATTAAGAACTTTTACCGAGAATTATGATAATAAGTTAAATATGTGCGTAGATAATAGATATCCGTTTTGCGAAAACATTTACTTAAAGAGTAATTATTATCATAACCAAATACCTGTTAACATACATAGATAAACAGGTCTGATAGATATATCCTTATGGAAATACCTATTAGAACTTTAAAATTGTTTATACTATGACTAACTCCTACATACATGATTTGTAATTAAAATTTGTAGCATTATTTGCATTGAGCAAATAAATCGTCTACTCAACAACTGGCCGTGGCTCATTTTAATGATATTGAGCATGACAAGTTTTAAGCATACACTTAAATAACCGCAGGTTTGAATCTTGTTTTTAATACATCCGTGTTCAAATTTTAACGTAAATATATTAAAAAAAGTCAATAAGGTGTCAGCTGGGTGTTTGCCAGTTCACTCATAGTTAGTCATCAGTCATCGTACTTATTATCTATCAAAATAGCCTTCACAGTCTTCGGGAGTGGTCGGTTTAGGAATTGGGCGCGTGTTTGAGTTCCTTTTTTAAATTTAGACAGTAATGTCCGGTGGCGCGAGCGTCGCATAGTTTCGGAAGTTTTCGGCTGAGAGTGAGAATGTCCTCCGAAAAGGAGAAAATGGCCGCGGCCGAGAACAAGTCACCCTCCAACAAGAGCAACTGCACTTCGCCCGGAAAGAAAGGTATTCATCTTCGTTATTCATCATCATATGAATATTAGTTAAACTTTGATATTCAATTGAACTTACCCAAGGCTAAACGGCATAAGTGTATTGACAAAATAGTTATTTTGAATATGAATTTAAAACCAAATGTGCATAATTAATACTTCAAAAGTTTTATATGGAAAAACTTAGGTTATATACAGGCCTTCTTGGAAAATTTTACTGTTAGTCTACCACACAGCATTACGCAGAAATCTCTTCAAAGATCAAGATCAGGCATTTCTGAACCCAAAAAATAGCAATATTCAAATCAGTTATAACTTAGTGAATTAAACGCCATTGTCCCGTATTTGTGTCTAGAATTCGAACTACACCTTAATTTTAAATCTGTATACATATTAAAAATTAACTATCCTAATTTCATGTCGTGAAATTTTCGGAAATGTTCTGAAGAGTGTATGAAGGTATCCAATCTATACTTAATTGTGGCGAGGTCCATACCTATGTATCCTTTTATTATAGACTGGTTCTGAAGTGAAACATTTAGATTATTGTTTTCTCAATATTTGCTATAAATTTCGAGAATAATGATTCTATTTCTAAAAGTGTCTCCTGAAGGGAGCGAGAAACGGAATATTTCCACATACAGATAAAGGAAATCATATTTTTTGGGATTATTCTCTGCAAATCTGTCTGTCTGTTCGGGCTCCATGTCGGAAACACGTAGTTAAGTTTACAATAACTTGGCATACTGATAATCTTTATTACCTTTCACGGGTCTAAATTACAGATACCTTTCATTATAGGAAATATGTCCGTCATATATAGCATAGTTTTATCCAAGCAAAGGGATGATGGGATGCTACTCTATAAATAAACTAATCTATTTTGTTCAAAACCGTATACTATAATAAGAGAACTTATCTATCTATTAGAGAAACCTATGGAATCCAGGAATTGTATATAATAACATGCTGACAATGCTAGGGAATATGTAGGGAATATGTAAAAAAAATGCGTGAATAAAATAAATAAAACGCACTAAAGAAAACCAAGAACCAGAATTTAGGCTACGTTAGATAATACATTTTCGATAGATAGTATATAGATACGTAGTTTCCTCGGGAAAATGTAATCACAGGTTACATACTTGTCCGTTAACTTTTTAACGTTAGCAGGTTTCATATTAAAGATAACATAACATGCTTACCCTTACGTATGTAATATACATCACATATGCGTGCCTTATATAATTAGATACACTAGAC
>DWJN01004407.1:0-12445 GCA_018248895.1 Carystus phorcus
TAACCTTAAAAGCTAGACATATGCTATCGCGGACTTTTATTTAGATCTTTTAGAGGGGAACAATATTGTAATACATGGTTTTTGAGTAACTTTCACCGTTTACTCAGCGCACGTATATACTAATATATAAAGCTGAAGTTTGTTGGATTGTTTGAACGGGCTTATCTCGGCGGGAATTACCGGACCGATTTGAAAAATTTTGAGCTTTTGTTGCGTGCGCTGGGTTAACGGTGAAAGTTCTTAAAAATCATGTGTTACAATATTGTTCCCCTCTAAAAGATCTAAATAAAGGTCCGCGAGGTCTAGCTTTTTAGGTTACACTAAAACCATTTTTATGGTTATAAAAATAGTTCTTAAATAATAATTTATATGGCAAAACAACGGTTGCTGGTTCATCTAGTTAGAAATATATCGCACGTGTAGAATGATAGCGACCGATCGATAAAAACCACTTTTTGCGTAGTGTTGCGTAAGCATTCGTTTGTACAACAAATAAAAATCTTGTAAAATTAGTAACCAGTATGTAACCATTAAAAAAATATATTTGATTGTCATATTTAATATTGTGTTGTGATGTAAAATGATAAAGACGCGTGCGGGCGGCCGCTAGGTAGCGTTAGTAGTCAAATATGGGATGGCATACTAATCTTTATTCGACCTTTGAACATTTTCAACTGTAACTAATCAACCATTTGCCCGTTATAACAACATTTCTCAAAGAAATCTAAAATACTGCAGACATCACTGCTCTATCATTTCAGAGTTTGTAAAGGAAAAACGACCGACCGATGGACCGAACGAACAAACAGACATATAAATATTCATTGTCATTTTCATTTAATAGTCATTGTTAATAATCAGTTTGAAGATTCGAAATAGGTACATATATTGATGTCAAATATTGTCTTAAGACGTATTGACGCTTAGCCTATTCTGGGCGAATTTGACCAAGCTCTTTTATTCTAAATTTAAATAATTTTTGCTTTTAACAAAACTACTTTTAATTTTCTCAATTACTGTACCGGCCAAATATAGAATTTATGTAATGTAACATTATTGACATGGCGTCCGTCCATCGTAACAGCTGATTTATTAAATTTAAAGTTTTAACATTACCTTCGTACTTTATTTAAACGGTATAAATTACTTATGAATGAAATATGTGTATATGAAATACATAGAATTAATCGAGTAATAGTCGGGCTAATCTATGTTTTTTAAACCGTTTAATTTTTGGATTTACACAGGTGTTACAATGCAGAATGATTAGAAGATCTTCAAATAGTGAAATTATGCACATATCATATATGGCCATGAACGAGAATTTGTTGTGTAAAGTAAATAGTGTATCAGTATAGTAACGACACAAAAAGTGAATCATGTTAATAGAGACACATTGTTCCCATTTTAAGTGAAATAAATTCTTCAACAGGAATACCGGAAGAAAAACTATTTTACTACATTTTGAGTAAATCATTCGGTGTAAACGTTTGAAGTATTTTTAAATACAAATATCATCTCACACCTGAACAAACTGTTCATGTGGAAATGTGTGCTATTGCCATTGTAATATACTTATTTTTAATGAATATAAATTACATTGGAAAATACCATTATGTTTGTCTGGTGTCAAAAAAAACAGCCTATGAAAATGTATCCCTTTCAGATATCCATCTCTCACGAATTCAACGTATTATTTATGATATAATAAACTTCTAATAGCTAGCTAGTTACCGTGCTTCGGGGGGCACGTTAAGCTTTCAGTCCCGGTTGTAGATAGCAGTTATTTAGCCACGTCGAAGACCTTTGGGCGGTATGAGAACTAACCTACTACTAACCCTTACTACATATATCGATCGATAGATCCTCGGTAAATGGACAATCCTAACAAAAAGAATTTTTCAATTCGAACCAGTAGTTCCCGAGATTAGTGCGTTCAAATAATCAAACAAACAAACTCTTCAGCTTTATTATTATTATTATTTATAATCTTAATTATAAAGTACGTGTCACGGTGTTTGTCTGCTATGGACTCCTAGACTACTTAACCGATTTTAATAAAATTTTATAAAATTTTGCACACCGTGTGCAGTTTGATTCAACTTGAAAAATAGAATTACATCTCAACAGTTGTTGTTGACGAGTCGAACGTATACCTCGTGTCGCGCGATTTATTAACAATAAACTAGTTACTCATCTGCGATAAGCGTGCGCCCGGCCGCTTCGGCCGGCCGGTAATCGCGCGCAATGGAGAATGAGCCGTATGTCGTAGGCGAGAGAAGTGAATTAGATGCGTTGAATGAAGAAATATACAATTGTTCGCAAGAAAGATTTACACAAAATGACATTGAAGGCAGCGTAATGCAGCAAGATATTGAGGATGTTAATAGGAAGAGAACAAGACCCCGAGAAGGGAATTCGTCGGAGGAAGGATGGCAAACTGTCTCTCGCGGGCGCAAAATAATTCGAACAGGTAGCCAGGAAGTGGAGCAAGAGATACAAGTCCTCGCTACGTGCAGTTCCCCAATGCCTAAACAATTTGCTTTGGCTAGATTATTTAAAGATAATAATATCGATGGAGTAACCCGTGTTAAGTATATACATCAATTCAAAATTCTTGTTACATTTGAAGAATCGACTGATGCGGAAAGATTTATTCAGTGCAAAGCATTTTGTGATCTTGGATGGAGATGCCAGAAGACTTCAGAGGTGGGGATATCGTTCGGTATAATTAGAGATATTGATTTAGACGTTAAAGAAGAAGACATTATGAAAAATTTGTCTTGTGATGTCGAATTAATTTACGCAAAGAGGTTAAATAAGAGAATTTATGATGGAGGTGTTGCTAAAGGATGGGTACAGTGTGAAGCTATTCGACTTGCATTCAGAGGGCCTTCCCTTCCTGCATATGTATCAATCCATGGAATGAGAGTTAACGTGATACCTTATGTGTTCCCTGTTACCCAGTGTTCCAGATGTTGGAAATTTGGTCATACTAGACTATTATGTCCTTCTAAAAAGGTAGTATGCCCCAAATGCACAAAAAATCACGAGAATTGCGAATCAGTATCATTCCGTTGTGTTAATTGTACCGGTAATCATCTAGCACTTCAAAAGATTTGCCCAGTATATAAAAAAGAAAGAAGGATCAGGGAACTTATGTCGGAGTTTAACTGCACATATAGAAAGGCCCTGACCTTGTATGTTCCGCCTTCTCCAATTCCCGATAGCCATATGCCGAAACAGAAAGCCCCAGTGGAGAAGGGGAGCAATGAGGATATACATTTAGTGACAGATCAGGTAGTTGAAGGGAACGTCCAGTCACATCAGACAAAGAAACTGATGTCTCAGTTATTCAATAACTCGGAACAAAACTTTAATAAGGCTTCAGGCCGTAAATTTAAAAAATCAAGAAAGCGACCTCCTACTCCAGCCCAATCTCCGGCTTCGTTCCCACCACCGATGGATACTACTCCAAACGAAGAATCTGAATGCTCTGAAGAGGAGATACGTGGTCATGGCAAAAGCTCAAAAAAGTTTACAAATACCAAGGAAAAAACAGACGTAGGGTTCGTTAAGTTGCTTGCTAGGTTATATAGAATAGTGATGAGTAGTGATACTGTAGAAGTTAAAATACAAAAGGTTTTAAAAATCTGTACGGAATGGGTACTCTCTTTTTTAGTCAGTTGTATGTCGGTAGACTCCCTATTTAATATTTCTGGTAATGATGGATAGCAACATCATTAACATAAATATTAATGTTTTGCAATGGAATTGCCAAAGCTTACGACCGAAACTGGTTTCATTAGAATCGTTACTCATCCAAGAAAAAGTCCACATTTGTGTACTGAGTGAAACATGGCTTGAACCCAAAAGTTACCTCGGGGTTAATGGGTATAATACGTATAGAGTGGACAGAGTAGATGGTTACGGCGGTGTGGCTATATTAGTTCATAAGTCCATTAAGACCGTTACATGCCCATTACAATGTCCTAATGTAGGTATTGAACTGTTGCAAATTAAGTTACTCAATTGTCAGCATATTGAGAATATAATTTCTTTGTATTGTCCGTCAACTGTCCAAACAAATCAAAATGATTGGGATTATATATTTTCTCTTGTTAGTACTAAAAGCTTAATTTTGGGCGATTTTAACGCACATCACACTAACTGGTCTTATAAAACAGACCGACGAGGTCAACAAGTTTTAGATTCCATGTTAGATTATAATTTTATATATTTAAATAACAGTGAACCTACCAGAGTACGACTTGTCAACGGTGTCTTACAGAAATCTTCCCCAGATATCTCATTTGCGTCTACAGATTTGGCCATGTTACTTACCTGGAAAGTAACGAACGAATCTCTTGGCAGCGATCATCTCATAGTTAAAATAGGTATTAATATAAATATGCACAAACAAATATTAAAGAAACGAAATTTCAGAAACTGTGATTGGGTATCGTATGCGTCATATATAGATAATGAATTTACTGATTTCAATATTCCAATTTGCCCCCAAGAATTCTACGATAAGTTTGAAAATACGTTACAATCAGCAGCCAATAGATTTATTCCGTATAAGATAATACCTCTACATATTTCTAATAAATTTAGCACAAAACCATATTGGAATGTTGAACTATCTAAAGCAGTGGCAGAACGCCGGCTTGCTTTAGCTAATTTAAGACGAAATCCGTCTCCCCATAATTTACAAATATTGCAAGAAAAAATTCGTATCGCTCAAAGAGTAATTCGACAGGCCAAATGTAAATCATGGCATAGATTTTGTACGACTATTGACGAAACATCTTGCTCTTCAGAAATGTGGCATAAAATGCGATGGGTAAAAGGTTACCGTTCAAATACGTCTAACCGTGGCATAGATAAGGAAGGAGCTGAAAAGTTACTAAAATCATTAACACCCGCCTATGCATGTCCTCCTCAACCAGAATTCGATTCTACTAATAGTACCATAGAATCAGATATTACTATAGAAGAATTTGAAAACTCGATTAAAAAAACCGACACGGCGCCAGGCAGCGATGGCATATCATTTTCTATGATACGTAACTTACCATTGAAAGGTAAAGAACTTTTAGTTAAATTATATAACGTTTTCTTAACTTCCGCATATGTCCCTACACAATGGCGTTACATTAGCATAATTCCCATCCCTAAATCTGGTAATGAGTCAGAGTCTCGACAAACTTTTCGCCCAATTTCATTAATTTCATGTCTATGTAAAATTTTCCATACAATTTTAAACAGGAGATTAGAGTGGTATTTCGAAACTAAAATGATTTTCTCCGATAATATGATAGGTTTCCGTAAATCTAGGTCATGTTATGAAAACTTAACGCGTTTAGTATCGAAAATACAGATCGGCTTTTCCAGAAACTTAACAACAGTTGCTTGTTTTGTTGATGTAGAAAATGCATATAATAATGTCGATGTGCCAAGTCTGTTATGTTTATTAGATCAATTAGGTGTGGGTTCAAAAATATGTTTATACCTTTGGTCATATCTTAGAAATCGACGGTTAAAAATATCTGTTGAGGATAGTGAAATAGTTAGATATTCAAGTATTGGATTGGCACAGGGTGATCCCTTATCACCGCTTTTATTTAATGCAGCTACATATAATATTTGTAAGAACATTCAAAATGTATGTATTTCTCAATACGCTGACGATTTTGTTCTGTATACATCAAAAGATAAAGTAGACCTAGCATTAGCAGATCTGCATAGTGCTTGCATTACTTTAGATTCCATTTTAAATAGTCTAGGCTTGTGTCTCTCACCCTCCAAAAGCAAGTTGTGTATCTTTAAAAAAGGGGGATTCAGATCATCAGTTCAATTTAGATTTAATGGTCAATGTTTACCAGTAGTTAATAGTATTAAGTACCTTGGATTGTGGCTGGATAGTTCACTTAGATGGGGAACACATGTCAAAGAAACAATGCAAAAAGTTTCCAAGTATATTAATCTTTTAAAGGTTCTGTCTGGTTCAAGTTGGGGTATTCATCAAAAACACTTAAGACGTCTTTATATTTCTTTGATTCGCAGCAGGATTGATTATGCTAGCTTCTTATATGGTAATAGTAGTCAAACAAATCTTACAAGGTTGGACAGAGTTCAAAATCAAGCTTTGCGCGTGATTGGTGGCTTCATACGTAGTACTCCAATACATGTGATGGAAAGTGAATTAGGTCTACCACCACTTCAGCTTCGGAGGAAATATCTTGCAGGAAAATTTTGGTTAAAATCTAAGTCTCGTTCTAACAATAACACAATTATTCTATTACAAGAATTGGCATTATGTAGTAACACTCGATATTGGTTTAATAAAACTCTTCCTTTACTCGTTGAGTTTCAAAATTTTTTTCAGTCTGTAGTTATACATCATAGCAGTCTACTCGAGATGTTCTCTATGGACACTTGGGTCAGTAATATTGATTTACAACACACAATATCAGATTCCATTCCAAAAATTAATCACGCAAAGCGAACTTATGATTCTGTTGAGCTAAAGTCAATATGTACGCGTTTTATTGACCAAGAGTATGGAGGTTGGTATGATATCTTTACGGATGGATCAAAGGAGCAGTCTGGAGCTGGATCAGCTTTCTTAGATCCTAATTGTGGAGGTAGTATTAAGCTGAGGATTGATTCTAATATTTCAATTATGCATATAGAAATGATCGCTATAGCGGAAGCTTTGGCATATATCGAGTCAATTAACTTTGACCGGTTTGTAATTTTCACCGACTCTAAAAGCTCTTTGCAACACTTGGCTCGCTGTACCTCTCAAGTGAGAGGAATACCGATTGCCTATCGAATATTGGAATCAATCATAAGGTTAAAAAGGTGTAATAAAAGGATAGTTCTACAGTGGATCCCCTCCCATATACAACTCAAAGAAAATGAGGAGGTTGATTTATTGGCCAAACAAGCTGCTTCTGATGGTATTCCTTTATCCATACTACCTCTTTACTCTGACCACTTAAGAACAGTTAAAAAGCAGTGTGAAGAAGCATGGCAGGAGTACCTATTTCGACAAAGGATCTTGTGAGAAGGGAATTTGGTATCGAACTATCCAACCACAAATCTTACGGCATCCCTGGATTGACAACAATATGTATAATAGGAGTGTTTAAAAAATAGCTCTTAGACTGCGTTCTGGACACATCCCATCAAATAAGTTTGCATTCCTAATGAAGTTTCTTCACCAAATTGTGATAACTGTAGAGTAATTGAAGATGTAACACATGTTTTGATGGAATGTGTTCGAAACGAGCCTCTCCGAAATCTATGTCTAGTTGCTAGATCGTTTGACGTGGGCTATTTGAAAGGCATTCTGGCGCATCTATTGTCGGAAGACGCTAGAATGCTACTCAAATTAGGGGAATTTAGTTGTATCAAGTAGGTTAATTTCTTTGTTACTGTATGGCAATGTATGATGTCTTTACGGGACGATGTGGTCGCTCAGCGACAAAGTCCTTTAAATAAATAAAAAAAAACAATATAGATTATAATTAAAATCCGTGTATAGTTTATTATGGTTTTAATAATTTACTACAAAAATATAATGTTAGATATTTAAATAACATATTTAGTATGGTCTTGGTGGAAGCGGCTCTATGTTGCTCTATAACTGTAGTATTTACCTTTTTTGGGAATCAATTTACTATACACGGTTAATCTGTATTCGGCTACACATGGTTAACTAAATTATGACCCGAATATGGCGGACCGCCCAAATTGAAGGCTTCAACTTTCATGCACTTCCATGGTGAATCTCATGAAATCAATGCTTTTATTAAAAGGTTGTGGATAAAATGAATAATTTGACATCGAGAAGTAGTTTAATTGTAGATGTGTCATTATACAATTTTGTGTTATGTAATTAAATCTAAAAGGTTTTAGTTAAAACAGTTTATAGAATAAATCAAAAGCTCAATCTATACTTTTCGCAAGAAAGTAATGTAAACTGTGTGTAAGCGATACTGTTATGACAGTTCCGTCGACATTGCACACAGTTTCAACGGCCTGCGGTCCTCTGCGGTAACTAGCAACTACCGGTTACAACTCATATGTTTCCGTCAATTTGATACCTTTATTTAGAGCTAGTAGAGCTGGTGAACTTCGTATCGCTTTGGAGAATTTATTAATTTTTGTAACATCTCTTATTAATGCTCAGCTTCTATTAGTCGTAGCTCTATGCTATATAGCCTATAACCTTCCTCGGTAAATAGACTATCCAACACAAAAATATTTTTTCAATTCGAAGCAGTGGTTCCTGAGATCAGTGCGATCAACCAAACATACAGACTCTTCAGCTTTATAATAATAATAGGATATACATAGATTTTGATGCTCAACAATGCTTTTAAAAACTATGTTTTTAAGTTTTTCACTAATTTATATTAGATATTATTGCTGAACAAAACTAAAGCATAATTAATAATGTTCTTAGCATCACTGGATCCGTAGGTAAATTAATAAGCTAATAAATTAATAATAACAAGTTAATAAGTACTAAAAAGATGTATTTAAAACATTACAAAATACTTTATTTATTTTAATTAAAAATTGGCTACCCTACTTAGAATGTGATGTATTGTTGTTTTATGGAATTCAGTGACTATGTTTAAAATCGACTTTTCATGTAGCTAAAATCAAAATAAAGTCAACAAGAGTATTTACTCATAAACTAATAAATAATTAAATAAATATTGTAAATGTATTCATAAATTTAACTACTATTGATTATTGTTATATCTGTGTATTTTCAAAAAGACATTCGTTTATATTACTAGTATAAACGCAATATTGACAGAGGAGGTAATTCTAGATAATTATTAACCTAATACTAAAACCCTCGAGTTATTGCGTCACAACCACGACACTTTGAAAGCCACCTGCCACACTAAGTAGGGTAAGTTGGCCGCGAGTCGGGGTTCCTATCCAAGGACTACACCGCTTTCGCTTCAATGTACGAAATGATCGCAAAAACTCGGACGATTTTTATGCAATCCTTCCAAAACAAGTTATGCTTTTAGATCTCCATAATTTAAGGTAATTAAGTAAATTGAATAATAACACTGGTTATTCGGTACTTGAAACAACTTAAATGTCAAAAAATGAGGTGCTTTAAATTGAAGCAATCTGTAATGTTTTGAAGTTTAATGTCACAAGTTGTGTAAGTATTGAGTTTAATCAGGCCACCGAATAAATTGTGTAAAGTTTGAAATCGTTTAAAAGTAACGATGAGCAAAATTTTCATGAGAATTTTTATGTTTAAAACGTCCCGATAAATAATTATTTAACGCCTAGAGTTGACCTATTAGTAATTGTGCTTCAAGTCTTTTCATTGTGCTTTGGGCTATTCTTTTAATAATTTCTACCCACATCCGAACCAATTGCTATATTTTTTTTAAGACGAGTATAATTATATAGCTACAATTAACTTTAGTTATTCTATTTGCTAAAATCTAATTATTTCTGTAGTACATTCGCTGTTACACACGTGTTTATGCAACCTTTACCGATATTGCCCAGTTGAAATTACCGCGTCACTTGCTCTAGAGATTAATAACTTATCCCTGGTTGTATAAGTTTTTGTTAATATAGGTATAATTTATATACATACACTGCCAATTAAGTTAACTAAACCGTTACTTCTGTATCACTTAAGCACGCCTTTTACACCTGCTATATTTATATAGTCAGTTTTGAATCTTATTTATTTTTTTACATGTTTTATTGAGAATTATTTAAAAAAAGTATTTTTCTGAATACATTATTTATTCTCTAAGTAATCCAAATTCGACTATAAATGTTGTTGAAAATTTATGACAAATAAATGAATTTGGATTTGAACATTTCATTTATTTTTACGCGTAACTGTTTTCTCTTAGTCTATTTATATCTACTTCACTGTATTGTCCCTAAAAATAATTATAGCTATTAACACTTGAACACTAATTTTATATGTTAAAACACATCACTTTCAGCAATCCTTATCCCTTATAACATACAAGGGTTTTCCGCAGTCGCCACAAAGCCACTCGTGTTCCAACGGCAGTTCCCATAACTCCCCCAAGGCTCCAGACTGGGCCCTACATCCTGTGTGAGGTGTGAACCTTGCAATGCACATGTCCAACAATTTCCGTTCGTTCTCAATCTCACGAAGAATCTGAAGCGCGCGCAAAAGTAGTCCCGGACGAAGAATATGAGGAATCGTTTCTGTTTTTAAGACTTCATCAGTAACTATTGCTAGAGCAATAACTAAACGGTTTAACGGAATGCCTGACAATAAACATTGCGCAATTGTTTCTTCGCTTCTTGAGTATAAACTATCCATCTTGGCAAAGTGAAATTTGCTTAGCAATGTTGTTGTGACCAATGCGTCTTTACAATTAACAGTGATCCCTAGTCACACTTCACAAAGCATTTTAAGGCATCTTCATGTACTATTTAAGTAATTAGTTAATTGTTTTGTGTTGTTAACACAAATGATAATTATTTAACGATGATAAACGAAATACGGAACACCTTAATGACAGTAATAAGGATTAAGCGTTTATGTATGTAATAATATAGTAGGTGTCATTTAATGAGGCAATAAATTAATGATTTGGTCATTAAATAATTCTGATTAAAAATTATGGTTAATTAACAAAATAAGGGTAATTTATTGATTGCCAATATTGTTTCTTTAAGTGTGTTTTAATATTTTTAAGTACATGATACGTGTTTGGGCGGCCTAGAAGACACTCAGATCCAATGTGAACAGACCAGGGCGTCGTAAGAAACGACAGAAGGCTAAATGATTGTAGGACTTCACGAAATTATAGTATCAATATTATTATAAAGCCATTAATACTGTTATTGATCTTATTATCTTTCAGTGAAGCCGCCTGGCCAGCTACGACTCTCTAGCTTGAGTCAAACAATCCACGTTACGGCTATTTCCTTCTTCTCTCTTCTTTCTTCACCACTGCGTACCAGAGATGATTTTGGAGTCGCTGATGTCTAGGGGCGAAGGCGTTTACCTTGCCTTACCTCGCTTGATATGGCTTGTCTGCTCACATTCTTACTTTCTTAAGATAGCCGCTAAAAGATTGGTTGTGTGCCGTCTAGGTGTTTAAGAGTCATTTCTACTTTTCTATTTTCATGACTGACTGACTATCATTAATGCCTTTTATATTGCCAAGGTCATTGGGGAGCGGTGACCACTTAGCATCCATGGTTTGCTCGTTTATCAGCGAACCACATAAAAACAATAACATTACAAAAATAAAGTTTATTTTCAGTGTTCATGATGTAATGGACAGTAACAGTTATGTAGGTTATTTGCTCCTTTTGACTGTCTATTGATACACACATGTTCTGCCATATACATCAATTCGGAGAGACATTTATATAATTATAGATAGAGATACTAGTTAAGTAGATCAGTTAAGCCAAAGCCAACAGGAAAAGCAAGAACATTTAGAGACCATTAGTCAGAAGTTACTCAACATGCGTTACACACCCTTCACCATACGAACGGTTAACTCTAAATTCACATTGAAATCTTTTCTCGCTACCAAAACCTATAGAGGCATTTCCGTTCGTTCTGGTAAAGGATTTATTAGCTACTACCGGTTGGCGTATTCGCCTATGTTACAAGACTTTTCCGGCGCCGGCTTATTACGCAGCTATAGCTTCCAATTTGTGTAGTAAATATGACTTGAACCGCCTTTGTTTAGACATTTTCAACCAAATATCATAAACAACATAAAGAGGGATTCGATAAGACTTAAAATAACGACCCTCGTAGCATTTATCACCATGGCGGATCGCCGTTCAAAGAGTCATAGGTTTGTTTCCAAGCGACGCAGAAATTTGAATGATGTCTTTAAATTTCTATTCTCGGTCTGGGTGTGCGTTCATGTCTTTGAGTGTTTCCATAGCACCAATAACACAGGGAATCCTAGTATGGGTTATTTATTGTCGAACATGTCACAAACTCAAGACAGATCTGTTGAGAACGTAACGAATGGTTCTTAACAAAATTGTATCTAATTGGAGATTATCAATAACCTAGAAATGTATTTTTTTCTGTTAACAGTCGTAACGTTAATTACCTCATATTCTCACTATCATCTCTGGTTAACTGGTAGAGAATATCATAGGCATTAAGCTAATCTGACGCAATAAAGAATACAAAAACATGTATTAATAAACTTTCAAGTGTCACATACGAGTATATATTCTGAATATTGTTATTATTTTATCTATAAACTTTACAATTCGATTAGTTAAAATATTGGGAAGGGCCATTAGAAGAATGTGGAGTGGTAAATAAGAAACTATGAATACTTGTTATATAATTGGATAAAGTTCAGAACGCAAGGCGTTTGTGAGTGGTGCAGCGGATAGCTTCAAGTTGACG
>DWJN01004408.1:0-12445 GCA_018248895.1 Carystus phorcus
GTGATCACTGGCAACACACACTGCTCGAACATCTTCGACTTCAGGCACTGAGGTATTTTGGACGACCAGATATGACGTAATTTCCCGAATGTCGTATAGGTATATTCAATAAATGCATTTGTAACACGTGTTAATAAAAATAAAATAGTTTTCTGCACTTTTTATCTCTTTATAGTTTAATACTAAATGTCAAATCCCTAAATGCGTGCATATTCATATCAATTCTTATAATAAAGCACAAAGATTTTCTCCTAACGTATTAATATAGAATGTAAATCTTTTCCGCGTAAATGATAAAAATCACATTTTAGACCTGGTCGCATTCAAAGCCAATTTTAAACTGGAGAGACACGGGTAACTTGGCTTTTCCCCACCTCGTAACAAAAAACCGGGTCGTTTATACACATAATGTAATAAATGTCGATATGCAAAATTTTCTGAATTAAGAAGTTGTTGTGAAACAGGATTATGTCGACTTAAAACATAATTGAAATAGAACTTGAAATCAGATAATGTAAGTAAATGTATGAAAAGTAACTTTTGGCACTAACAAATTAAAGCTGTCAAAAGAAGCACTTTTAAGAATGACCTTTTCAAAATTAATAAAATTAGACGTTTGAATACTTCGACCATCTTAAGTGACTATAATTCGCATTATTATTATTAGAAATGGACAAGATATTCTTGCCATCTGTCGTAAAGTAATCGGGGCATAGCTAATTTATGTTTTGCTCGATTTACACAAAAGCAGATAAAATGCAAACAAGCCACAGAACGCGTCTCACCATTAACATTAGACGTTCAAATAAATATCTTATACTAGCTGACCCGGCAGACCTCGTACCGCGTAGAAAATTGTTGTTGCTTTATTCAATTCCTGGTATTTTTATATTTACTTACCTTTTAAACCTTCCCTGGACATCCACAAATAATTCAAGACCAAAGTTAGCCAAATCTGTCCAGCCGTTCTAAAGTTATAACGAGACTAACGAACAGCAATTCATTTTTATTTAATGGATTATATTTATTTATCACAGAGAATAGTGCCGAGAATCATTTTATATAACTGAAAGCTTGCAAATTCCATCATTGTAATGAAGAACTAATTCAAAATACATTTCATTCAATTTGATTGTTCAATCATTTCGAGCTAACTTTCGCGACAGAGACATGCGTTTCTCTATCAATCACAATATCATTTGGAAAGATGACTAAGTAAGATTGAAAACAGCAACCACTAGGTACATTAATAACAGAAATATTGCAGGTATGTGCGATAACCGTGACTGTGATTTTTTAAGACTCAAAATATTTAAATGAAACTGTAGCAATTAGAAATTTAAGAAGCCATCAGATTGGCAATGAAAAGTAACTTTTAACTGGTCGATGTCATTTTAGAAGGTAACCAGAACACTAAGAAATATTGAGTACCTACTTCTCAATATCTACATGTATCGCCGTGAAGCTCATTAGGTTTTAAAACATAGCACGTATATATTTTAAAGTAATGATAAAAATTTACCCTCGCAAGCGTTTCCAACACTCTCTTTTGTTATCCCAACGTTATAGACAATAAAATGAAAGACCTTTCACTTATTAACACCAATGACTGTAGCAAAGGTTGGATTCGAGACTTACTTTCATTCGATAGCTATCTGATAAAACACATAATAATCTTCACTTTCTTATACAAGAACCATAAAGCCATTAAGCGCACCAGTGACCTACTGACGTGAGCTACTGAAAGGAAGCATGTACATGCTAATGTGGCCTTATAGCTTTAGCAATAGAGTTCATACAACCCACAAAAATGATAATGGTCTAATGATAAAAAACATGTAGTGAAAAAATTTAACTATTATTAATGATGAATGAGCTCGTGTGGGCTTGCTCGATAGATGGACGATAAAAAACCTCAAATGGACAGTTAGAAAGGAGCTTTTGAACGTTAGTGATTTGATTATGTATTATGTTGATGTTCGTCAATGTTACATTTAAAGACCGTAAACGCCCATCATGGGACGAAATAGGCCATAACGCCATTGTGGTTTCCTTGAAAAGTCAAATGTCCGAAATGCGTGTCGCGGTAATGATAGAAACCCATAAGCATACCTAACCGCATTGCCACTAACCATCTGATGTAATTATAATCAAACATTGATTTACATTAAGTAAAACAGTGTCTAAAACGTTCGGTCGCTGAGCCCTTTTGGTGCCAACTTAAGATACTTTGATCGTCAATAATTATATTTTAACAGACATTTAAAGAGGATCATCGATGTATTCCAGCCACTCCAAAGTCTGAGACAGTTCATATAAACGCCGCATATTTGTCAGAGTGAATAGGACATAGAATCGATACAATAAAAGCAGAGATCTCGATTTAGAATGACGGTGCTTTGAACCTGCAGCTGTCTAAACACGCGAACAACGCAATACATAGTCCTATTGAAGGAGAACGAGCGCTAGCGGGGATGTCGACAGACTCGATAATACCCTCAAAGACAATACAAATACATCTACTCGTAGTAAAACACAATATTTAAATGAACTCGGCGCAGTCATCAATATACATTACGTTGCGAGAACTATTGCAAATAATTCATGTCTTTGTTTCATCTTCAAGAAGAATTCAAATTATTTACAGAGTTTATTATTAATTAAAAGGTAAGGATCACGACAATACGACGACAGACGAAATAGAAAAAGTAATAATCGGTGACATATTGATGGTATCATGAATACTTCAAGGATTCGCCCCGAATCGATGACATAATTGATGGCAATACATTTACTTAATTCAAAGGCTGACCCAGAAAGTTGTTATGTTAAACATTGACCGGAGACGGAATGTAGTGGAATATTCCGTAGATCAACTGACATACGAAAATAAACTGCAGGTACAACAAATACCAGTAATACTCGTATTATTAAGATACCATATCTTTCCGTGAAGCCCGCCTGGCTACTATCCCCTTGATTGAGTCAGCAGCCAAAGGATTCATCGTGTTCCAGTTGGCGGCTTGAGAGTCAGTACTTTTTTCTCTCTTCTTCTTAGGACGGCAACGGATCAGTGATGCTTTTATTGTTGCTGATGTATGAGCGACGGTGACCACTTATCATAATGATAAATTAAATTCAGAATAATTGTCGGTAATTTCTCAATTTTACTATCGTTTCAGAAAGGAGCTATATCATCGAGAAGAAATGGCACACCAAATCGAGGCAATTAGTTTTAAGTATTGAAATAATTTTAAAGAATTAAAGATTCGCACAAAATTAGAATCCGCGAGTAAGTCTTCAGATTCTAAGCCAGCTTTCCTCTGACTTCTATAGCAAGGAATACATAATTATTATAATTTCCACTGGCAAAATTATCAAATATGGGCTCAACAACAATGTTTTCTGTTCTGAAATGTGCACAGATTTTAAATGTAGCGGAGGTCGTTGTTTGCTGACTAGCATTAGGAAAATTACCGAGTCCACGTTGAAAATGATGAATATGACATTGAATGCGCCTAGGTCACAAATCTGACAATTGACGAAAGCTAGATTATGCGAACTTTGCGAACGAGGTCAGACCACGAATAGACGCACAGTTCCGTCAGACGCTCCTCGTCTTGTCATTCTGTCATCGTTGAATTGCCGATCACGGTCGATACAAGGTCATCTTTTTCTCACAATATTAACATTACTAAGTGATCTTAATTCACGTAAGCAACTAGGTACATATATTCACAGCTTTAGAGCAATGGGTTTAGGTGAATGAAGCCCAATTAACCGTTCGCTATTGAATGTGTGCCATTTCAAACTGAATGCAAACATTTATGTGAAGAATTTTAGAGAATTCATTTTTTTAAAGTGTTGCTTCAAACTGGAACCTGGACTTAATACGAAGTGGTTGAATTTTAAATGAACATGACCAAGATTCGTGTAATGCTTTTAACATAATAGAAAAATTAAAACACCAGGCAAATTAGAAAGGAACAATGAAGCAAAAAAATCGAAATAGGTGCAACGTGAAAAAAAATACACACATTGGTAACGTCTGTAAAGCTATTCTTCGAACAGAATATTGCCAAACAAATCTCGGATGCGAACTGTTGATATTGCTTGTTTCAACAGGAAAACGAAACGATTTTATGACAAGTTCTTATCCTAACGACATGCTTTACTGCTGACGTGACTTCTAGTTTAAAAATAACTGTCTCAATAAACACCAAAATATTAAGTAAGTAAGTAAGTAAGTAAGTAAGTATTGAAAGTTACTTAAAGACATTACGCTTGACAAATTATAGTGTTGAATACACACCAACAGTTTTTTTTTATCAGAAGAGAACATTGTTTTGTAACCAATCATCATTTCCATCACATTTGTATTGTTAGCGTTCTTTAAAATATATCAAACCATATACTATTCTATACACTTATGAATAGGTTCAGTCTCAGAACGAAATAAATAAAAAGACATTGTTCGTAGCGCTAAATCCAATCAACAAGAAGTCTGTGGATAAAGAGAGGCAATTAATAAAAAATATTGATCTAACAAAAGTAGTCTTAAAAAAATACTGCTGATACTTCATGGGCGTCAATGGGGCTGAAGTTAACCACTTACTCCAATCATGAATCAGAACCGATGAGCTGTCTTCAAACAAACTCGCAGAATGATTTACCACTGATTCATGTTATTGCTGAGTGTATCATTCCATACAATACGCAAGTGTGGGCGAGGCTACCAGTAATCAATTTTAAATGCACTTTCATATCCCACTTTATAACCGACAACGGACCACTCGATCATAATTGCAAGTGTTGCCATAAATACGACCGTACATGCATTATCAAGGCATCAGAGTCAGACCATACAGTACACGATGTTGACCGTGTCTGAAATCGCTTCAACTAAAACGACTTCGTTGGATCAGCCTTAGCGTGGTCGTCGACTCGGATGGATTCTGAAAGGGTCAGTATACCGAAAGGTTTCAAGTGAGTCTATTGACATCCGCAACCCGAATCAGACCGAAGTTCAGAAGCATTCAGACGATCCGAAGGAATCGTTATAGATCTCATCCCGGTGAGTCATTCACCACGAGCACGCTCCAGATACCAGAGCTAATTAAACAGTGATCAGCCGGTTAAGACTTTCGCCGCGACGCGCCGCAGCGGGCACTGACCGCCGATTCGGCGCTTGCGCAACTGAGAAAAAAATCACTGTCGCTTTCTATTGCCGGGGTCATACATCATGAGGCATGAGACCGGGCGTAAAGTACGTTGCACTTGTACCACCACCTGTTATTCCTGCTGTGTATATTTTCAAATCAAATCAAAATATTTTATGTGCAGGATAAGGTACACATAAGATTACAGTCACAGTTACGGATCTCTTATCCTAGCTTATCAAACGTGCAAAGTTGTTATACATGCATACATTAAAAATGTCAGATAAGCATTTAACAATGTAGTATAATAAAAAACATAGTAATATGTCAGATATTAAATTTTAACATTAAGGGGAATACATTATATGTTATCATTAAGGAATTTGTCAAAAGAATAAAAATATTTATTTATCAAATATTCTTTGACCTTTTTATTGAAAGGTTTTGAAGGAATTTTGCTCATATCGTTTGTGATATGGATGCTGAGAACACAGGTACTAATCTTGGTTAGATTTAATATATATTCCTATCTGTACTATATATCCCTACTCTTATACGGTCAACTTGACTTGCAATACAATTATATAACAATTTTGTAAACAACATCTGCTGCAACCTTCACCACCTGGTTTTGCATCAGCAGTTGCTCTGCTGTGTAAAAGTTCCATCTAGATATTTAATGTGTATGATGCATAGGTATTCTCCCTGGTCATTAGACATCTGAGAATGTTTTTAGGTAATATGCAAGTTCCTTAGCGTTCCTCGATAGGCAAAGAAAAAGCAAAACTGGTACATACCAACAAGGCCAAGGCGTCACCAAATCTTTACTTATCGTCAATTTTTATCAGTTCATCAATTACATTATCGTCTAATGGCGTACCGTCTAGGATGGCGCATTAAAATGATCAGTTCATTATGTAAATGCTGATTTTTTCGCTTATTAAATTTTTAGGATTCCATTATCGTCTAAGAGTCGGGTCTGTCAGGCCAACTGCGGCTTAGCTTAGGATTTAGAAGGTATTAGCAAGCTGTTATTTGGTGAGAGTATACAGATTTACGATACTGACAAAGTAGTAAAATAAAATTCTCAAAAGTTTAGGTCACACCTCTCCTAGAACTAACATGGGAAGGATTTTTTCCCACTATCACATAATGTGAGCTAGGATGGAGTTGTTTGATAGGTCTTTCAACAATATTTTAGGCGAGTGAAGAGTTTTTTCCAACTACAGGAATCTGTTTGGGAATTAATAATGTTTAAAGAGGTGAATTTTTAAAGAGTCAAGCATCCTCCCCATGGTTGAAAGGTTGCTTTTGAAAATGCGAACATAAGGAAGTTATATTGAAAACTATCACATACAGGCTTAACAATATATTAGATAGTCAACCATCTAAGGAATTTATATAGTGTGTGGCAGACATGGGCTTGTCTGGTTTTTAAAAGAAATGATTAGGTTAATAGGTTTTGTTGTCACAAACTATATTCAAAAGTCAAAGCACACTAATAGCTTTACTGATTAAGAGTTCATTAGGAGTTAGTCACACTGAAGCTTAAACTAATATTAGTTACAAATAGAAAATTTGCCACCTACATATATCCCTTACCAAAGTTCAACTATGACAGACTCTGAAGTTTAATTTAACATTAGATCAGATCAATGGTTTAATTGGTCATGATTGGGTGTATGTGCAAAGTTAGATTAGTATTATTGCTTCAGTATTCAATAATACATCACTGCTTACTTTGGATATGATATTAATCAAGCACTAACTTTGTATTAAAAATTAATGATTATTAGTTATGTATTTACGGTGCAGCTTTGCCCATGGAAAATTCAAATACTATCCAAAGGCTAAAGTAAAAATTATTACAAAACAATCAACTAACATCACTTTAATATAGACTAGATACAGGGATACTAAATTTATCATACTATAAACAATGAGCCATTTCAAGTTACTGACATTCCATAACCATTAACAAGTCAACAACCCTTTAGTGAATGAGGCGATTGAATTTAACTAGCAGTATCACACAAGGCAGGCATAGATAAGCAGCCAATTATAGTATCTTGAGCACAGAGAGTCACTGTTCCTTGTAATGTTATTCAATTATTTAACACACAAAATGTACATTTACTTAATCTTTAGTGCATAAAGTAATATAAATAATACATAACTTTAATGACCATGAGCTCTACTATTACACATTTAAACCTTTCTTTTTTTAATAGTGTTAAAGATAATGTATAGATATCATCATGCTACAGAAAAATAACTAATTAAAGATAACTATGCTTTAAAGTATTGTTGTAAATGTTACCTATTGTTAATTAAATGAGAGAAACCGCTACCCACAAACAATTTGTACCTATGTAAATGATTGCAGCATAATATACAATGCACTACAGACATACAAGATTCAATACTGTCAATGTATAAACAGCCGTTAATATACAGCGCAATAAAAAGACCTTTACTATACCATGATAATTCTTCAGTCATTAAATTATACATTTGTTAGAATATTATCTACTTATGTTTAAGAAGCAATTTTAAATTGATATTGATCACATTAGTTGAAGTACCCAAAAAGGTGTGTAAATTCTGACTTTTTTTGTTTGAATATATAATGGCAGTATTCTTGATAACACTCGTAAATGTATCAGGTGCAGAAACTCTCATTTTTCTAAATCATCAACATTAAAGACTTAAATAAAATATTACTTTTCAATTTTAACTGTGATTGAAAAGTGTATATACATAATACACAACAAGAAATTGCCTCATGTGTGTTGTTTAAGTATGAAATTGCTTGAACTGTTTTAATTAGATGTTAATTCCTAAGATATTAAATTAAATTGTATGGTGTAAAGGGCAATCATAAAGTACATGAAATGCTTAAGCGTCCAAA
Source organism: Carystus phorcus (assembly GCA_018248895.1). Classification (NCBI taxonomy): domain Eukaryota; kingdom Metazoa; phylum Arthropoda; class Insecta; order Lepidoptera; family Hesperiidae; genus Carystus; species Carystus phorcus. Next base: position 8,071 of record DWJN01004408.1, read on the forward strand.
TAGCTTTGAAATCAAAAAAATAATTAAAATGGTTGTAGTAAGTTATCCTTAATAGAAAGACATATGCCATATATTGTTTTAGGCAGTTTTCAATCAAGGCTACCAATCGGATAGACTTTTTCCAACATATTCAACAATAATTGTCATATTTCATACAATTAACATTATATCTTTCAACATTAATAAATAATTCTGAAAGCTTTGTCCTGAATCATTCTGTCCATTATTAAAGACCATACAAATATCTGTTCTATAGTTTTAGAATTCATGTGTTTAAACAGTCAGACAGTTGCAGCGGGGGTACGGGACTTAATTTTTTTATTATGTATACATTACATGTATACAAAAACAGCAATACTATTACTATTTTAATTTGATCTTAGCACTAATCTTCGGAAAGACAGGGTATATAATAATATGGTGTTTATAACAATCATTGCCGTGTTAACATGCTTGTTTATAACCAGTGATTCTGTATTAATACTCGTTACACTGTATTTAAATATGAAAACCTAATAATAATGTACAATTCAGGTTCTCTGAGAAGACATTTTAAAGATGACAGACAGTATTCATGAAGTAAAGGATATTGTTTGGTGGACATACTCATAATAATGAAAAAAGTAAGCAAATATTTATTTTTCGGATTTAAGGAAATTTCAAATTTTAATGAACTTTTTCCTGTTTAGAAAAAATACAGATGTTATAATAGTCCGATTGGCTCAATTTACTGGTACAGAGTAAATTTATTTCAAAATAGCACATTAAAGGAGCCTAAAAAGCAAATATAGTTCAAAATGCGTCGTATTAGAACTATTGGCTAACCTTGTAAGGTGAATCAGCTGACACTACTTGGACCTCTCCTACGACAGACAATGTCATCAGATGTTGTTTTCAGTAAGTAAACTAAGAACATACCTCTTCACGTCGTTTCAGCCAGCGACCGCAGGGGCTCTCCTCCAGAATTTCACTTTCATCCTCCGAATCCTCCCCGCTTTCTCTCGGCGATTTCCGCTCCTTGTCGATACTTCTTCCGCCCGACATTATTCCAATTTATGAACACCAGCGATGGAAACAAACACTACACAGTTCGATTATATCGCACAGACGTTTTCCAATAGAAAACACTTGGATATATTTTCAAAATACACTATTCCTTATAAACCACAACCAAGGCTGTTAGACTAGACGTCACTAACGTTTCATGCGAAACCATTATTCGATACACGGCACCGTTAAAAACGTTTAGACACACGATAAAATAAAGTTGAATTATTCCTCTACACAAAGCAATAAGACGCAGCGTGTTTAGCGAGCTTACTCATGTTAATTGAAATAAATTGTCCGCCGGCGAACTCTCGACGTATTTCAATCTGTTCTGGTCTTACCGACACAAATATAAAACCATAGAGAAGAGATACTGCTTATTTTCTCTTTGTCAATCATAGACTATATACAGATAACAAATAAATCACTAAAAACATGTTTGTGCACTATGGGATTTCATAAAATGAAATCATCAAAAGAAATATAATTTTAAAACGTATCTAATTATTTAAGTGTAAATAAATCATTTTTTTCCGTATTTATGTATTATTATAAAAAAAATGCATTTCATATTTTACATGCAACAAATGGCTGCAAACGTCATCTTTTGTGAGTATTGCGAACTTCTGTAAATCACTAGCGTCATCTATGATACTGTAAATATAACTCGAGACTAACGTGTAAAGTAATATTATAATATTATGTATTTTGTGTCCGACACGTATGTGGATGTGGATTTGTTTCAACAAAGGTGTTCTGCAAGCTTTGATTAAAGTCGCTAGAGGGCGCTAGTTATATTGTCATCGTTCTTCTAAAGGTGCTTTGTGATATTCTTTATAATTAATTAATTAATAAAAATGACGTGTTAAATGATTGTTATCATTTTTATTAAACCAAAAAAAAACTAATTTTGTTATTCTTATTTTCGCTTATTTATAACTACCTAGCAAGGTTTTTCTTTTATGAAGAATTTTCTTTAATAATAATTAAAAATTCAACATCATTTATTCATGTAGGTATTAATTGAATTCACTTATACACGTCATTAATAATGTAGTAAGTTCATTACAACTATAAATCTATTAGTACTAATAAGAATTTTAATGTACGTCGACTTTGTTATTTATACAGAGACCAAAACATTTTTTTATTACACATCACGTGGGAACCGCTAAACAGATCTAGATAATATTTAGTATAATTGTAACTTACATTACCGGGGTATCCCTTGGACACTATTCATGTCCGAAATGGATCTATTCCCGTGGGATAACAGACACAAGCTACTATAGAGATTCTGTTAATAGGTATTGGAGGATGAGAAGTTATTTACTTTACACATGGAGACAATTTCTCAAACCGTAGACCGGTCCACGTCTAATTGAATCTTCTAGCTTTTGAATGTTCTGGGTTTAGGAATATGTATGGACGAGACTTCGAAGAAATTCTACTATAACGATATTAAGGTAATGTTTAACCTAACTTTTAATTTGTCGGTGTCAGTTTACATTTTACTTAACAATTAGTCAAATGTTTGACTAATTTCTTTACTAATGGTAAAGATACGTTAGATATGATGATATTATTATATTGTTTGTTTATTTATTCATGATTATTATTGATATGTCTTACTTTCTTAAATTTCTTTTAAACTACAATGAATACCTTTAGTTTTACGGATGTCCATGGGTTTCGGTGCCCACATAACGTCACATGGCTTCTGTGGTTGGTCTGCGGTTTGGCGACTGGTTGCACAGAAAACAACATTATTAAGTATGATGCGATCGTATTTATTTATCAATCAAAAGGTTAACCGTAAACATAAATGTTTTCTATCTATCTATCAGCTCTTTAAAGTTCACTGGTGGATATAGGCCTCCCCTAATTGGCGCCACTCCGACCGGTCTTGGGCCCTCAGAATCCAGCGGTTGCCCGCTGTCTTCTTGGTGTCATCCGTCCACCTGATCGGGGGGCGACCTGTGCTCCTTTTACCGAGGCGTGGCCGCCATTCGAGTTTCTATATGTTTGTATAATCGCAAAATATTTTTTTTCTTTAATCGATTTCAAAAGCCGATTGTATTCTTCGGTGTTTTTTATTTAACAAATACATTTAAGTAGTATTTCAATTGTATATTCTTAGTAAGCCTTCAAGAAATTTCAGTCTTTTCCTGTTTGAGCCATCTAGTCAATAGGTACATGCAAAAAAAAAATCGTAATGTTCGTATGAGTCAAAGTTAAATTAATTACAGACAGTTTTGGAATTAATTAAATTATCTCAAGAATTTTTTAATTAATCAGAGACTAAAAGTTGGCAGTAATTTAAGTTATTCAGACTTTGAAAATCTCTTTAAATTTTTTCGTAATAAATAATTGACAGCTTTAGGCATTTAACAAATTTGGCACACAAGACGTAATTAGTTAATTTAAGTCTATAGACTTTTGATAACGTTGTAGATTCTTATTTAATTATAATTAAACATCTCATAGGTAAGAACCATTTTGAGCTCGAATTTAAAGTTAATATCTTGGTTCAATAGAACACTGGAATTTTTAAACTATTCAACCGGGACGAGATCCTAAAGCTACTTATAAATATTACAAGGTTGATTTTAAAAATTTCTACTAAATAGACGTAAATATCCGCACGAAGCTTGACTTGTAATATACGAGCATATCACGACAGGCGATATCTGTCAACAGGTTATGCTGCAGATCGAGCTCAATTCCTCTTCGTCTTCTGAAGTATCCTGTTTCAATAGATGAATAACAAAACGTTTAATTCCACAAACACACTTAGACCCAAAGCTTTCATGAGCTCTTTTCTATTTTTTTTTTAATTTTTTATGCATGCATATTATTTTATTATAAATAGCCGACAATCAGCAGACGAGATATAAGACGACGACAATGACGACAACCTCTGGACAAGAAAGAAGAGAAAATATTGAGAATTGCATATCCGTAGAGACGAAACCACGCATCACGTTTCAGCGTTACTGTTGAACACACTATTAGTGTGTATACCTCCGGAATGTATTTGTTCCAAAGCATATTTATTTAAAAGTGATAATAATGAATGATTTATTGAAATGAAATGAATTTATTCGAAATTGTTTTTTTACAAATACTTCGAAAATGTTTCAAGTTTTCTCCTGTAGGATTTGGGCTACGTTTAAAAATACAATGTTTGATCACAGACGCTAATAAAATGTTACTTTCCCACTAGTTAGAGAAAAAATATGCTGTGTGTGTGTAAAAGATGTGCTGAGGAGTTTCTTTCGCCGTTTCTTCTCCTCTTTATAAGGCACCCTTCCGAAACGGTGGTAGA
>DWJN01004409.1:0-12445 GCA_018248895.1 Carystus phorcus
AAGCGTTCAATGGATGTATTTCCTCTTCGGGAGACGTGTCCAAAAAATTTTAAGATGCGGCTGGAGACTATCGTCGACTATCGTCGAGATGATCACACGCAAATAAAAATACTTAAAAATAAAGATAAACTTAAAGAAAACAAAAACAAGTTAAATCAGGTACTCAGTGATGTTGAAACAGTCGCAGTTCTAGATAGTATTTTTTTTGTAACTCACAATATTATTATATATCTTTTTATAACTCATTTCACTTCAATATTGTTTAATTAAATTATGAGAAATGCATATGCGGGTAGGAACCAATATTAGTTGGAACATTTTTTTATGTACTCTTATGTCAACTTCAAACGATAATGTATGATTTTAAACTCGCCGTGACCACAATCCACGTAACTGGGTCGAAATATCGATAAAAAGTGGAGAGATCTAGAGTCCCCGCTACAATTAAAATGTAAAATATCAAACTAAAGATAAGATAGATTCGATACGAAGCGAGGTTAACTCGTAAACCCAAAGTAGCAACAATAAATAGTGAGTAACAAAAAACAGGCACAGAATAAAAAATAATCGATTCATGTTACAACACAATCAAAGTACATCGCATTCAATGAGATGAGAAGGAACGAGAAACGAGAACCACAACAGTTTGGTAGTTCGATAAGTGGATGAAAATTCGCGAACTGAATAAATATCATCGAATACTTTTTGCTCCGTCCTCGATCGTTATTTATTATTTATGGAAATAGACCTGGAAACTCCATCGAGGGAAGGTCGTCATATTTTTCTTAAAAAAGTAATGTCCCCCGGTGCGGCACGCGTTTGTCATGCAAATTTATGCGATCCGTTTTAGCGTTCGTTTTTAAACCGATAGCGATTTCTAGACGGAATATTGAATCGCATTGTGAATAAAAAAAGCGCTGATCCGATAACCCCGAGTCATATTTTGTTGTCACGATAGAAGTTGATCGAAATCATAAATTAGGCAGCGAAATTGGCAGACTGAAGACGGTTTATGGTCAACAGTGACCGAATTGTGCTATCGCGGGCGAGTACGCCGTTCTCTATTCTCGTCATACTAAAAGTGAACTCACTGAAACATTTCACTTTATTTCATTAACAAACTGCCGACAGTATGTGCGAATGTCCCTAAGGGTTTAGTGGAAACAATGCGTATATTTGGCCGTCGGTAGTTTTTGTGTGCCAGTGGGAAACAGGCGTGAATTGGAACATTTAAATGTATCGAAATAAAATGAAAAATATATCCACAAAATTGGATGCGTGTCATTTATACTTTGTTTACTTTAAGCACGTAAATATATATATAAATGTAAATGAATGAATTAAGTAATAAATACTTATCGACTTTTGTACTGACAGACCAGGGTGGCAGAGGCAACAGAAGCCGGATTGATAGAAGGGGTTCGCGTAAGGATTATATTATCAATTATTATCATTATTATTATTTCTACATACATACAGTTTGCTTGGCCCACTTTCACCCTCTTGCTTTGGTCAGCCGCCAAATAATTCGTCGTGTTCCAGGTGCAAGTTTGAAAGCCAGTACTTTTTATGTTTCTTCTCTTTTCTACTTTGGCCGAGAACGCATTAGTAACGCTTTTGGTATTGCTAATGTCTATTGGCGACGATGACCACCTATCGCCATGTGGTTCGACTGCTCGCATGTATCACCCCGTGAGCCTCGGTAACACAAAGCATTATGCATTATCCATAATAATTAATGCACGATGAAATGAATTTAGGTTGCCGTATAATTGTTGCAACTAAAATGGACCGGGGGACTGACTCGCTACGCTATCTGCATAAAGCTGAATGTTTACCGTTGATTGCGCTATAAATGTAAATGCGATGTACTGACAAACTTCACTAGAGACATGACGGACCATGACGTCAACAGTTTAACAAGTTGACGAAGATTTGCGTGTTCTTGAACTGTGGAATAACTGTGCTACTGCTAGCGTTGGGTTTATCAATATGAGAGTACAGGCCATGCTATATGTGACCAAATATGAATTGAAAGACTTCACAAACCTTTGAGAACATTATCGAAAAATATTACGTACACAGGTTTTTTAATGATATTTTCCTTTATCGATGCAAATGACACATTTCTACTGGCCACATAATTTTGAGAATTTGTACGAGAGTCAAACCTGAAGCTCCCTCGGTTATAACTATTGAATGCTCTTATGCAATTTTAAAACAACTATATTTTCATAAAATAAAAATTTCATGCTATTAATTTGTTGAATACATCACAAGGTGGTTAGGTCTACAGCTCCCGTATTTATTTAATGGGAGCCCTTCCAATCACCTCAATATGATTTTTTATGTAACTACAGTAGCTGAAATAAAATCTGACAAGCTACGCAAATCCTTACCAGGCCGACTTCTTTACCTGTTTCGACACCCTGATCTACCAATATGGAATTGGGGTCAGTATTCTATATACAGCTACTCCAATACAACCGATATACTATACTACTGACAACTCTATAATTAATATACATAAGATTATTAAGTACGTATACGGAGAAGGGTGGTGAATGTTAGCTATTGTACTTGTGTAAATTAACGGATATCTTTGTACCCTAACTTATACACTAACCTGGGAAGTATCGACATAGTTGTCTAATTTTTAGTGGATCTCGGTATGTTGTGATCCATTTAATGTATTATTGATACGTAAAATAAAAGGATTATAAGACAATAATTATACATGAATCTTAATAACTATAAACGCGAAAGTTAGGATGAATGCTTGTTGGTCATTTAAATCTGAATAGTTTATCGGACCGGGGTGAAATACACAGAGGCCAGAATGTAGGCCAGAATAGCGTTTAAACTACTTTTTCCCGGAAAAGTGTACGGTTCCCGTGGAATTGTTGCGCACGGTTAGTTCATGGGGCGGGTATCAAACTCGGTATAGTGTAAAATATTTATGACATTTCGTTTTGTGAAGCCATTCTTCCGCGGGAAAATCTGCGAGCATAAACTAGTCTGTTATAAATGTGTGAATCCATTCATATCAGAACTGGAAATATTTATAACGATATCTCGCTAAAACTCAGGCAGGTCATAGAACGAATATGTTATGTAAAAACGAAAGGTTTTGATCACAAGCTACATCGAAAATGAATTTCTTTTTATGGCGTTTTTTGAACGTGTCTTAACATGTTACAAAAACTCTTATGTTACTTTAAAGAGCGTTACTTTAATTTTATAAAATAGGAATAATAATTATTCCTATTCCTATTCCCTATATTTAAATCAAATAACTGATGATTAGCCTCTCCACTCAATCAATTTAGTAACGGAATCGAGTGGCAATCTTACAGTGGAAATTAGTAAGTTGTAATTGAATATATGTAGTAAGTCCAGATTATAATGCTTAATCCTCTAATTTTTCTAGCAATACTACAATCCTACTTGATACAGATGTAATTAAAATTAACTTTATAATAATATTGAACCTTATGCTGCCAATCGGCTAATGTCTTTAAAAAAATATGACGTGTTTATTCTAAAAGTTTTCAGTTTCACCCGTTTGGTGTCTGTCTGTAAACAAATGTTGAAAGTAAAATTAGACCCGATTCCCAGTGTTTGATTGAATTTAAATTTGATATACCCTTTAGATAATCGTGACAGTTTACGATCATTTAGGTGCTGACATTTTTAATGCAACATACACTTTCATTTTTTAACATTCTTTCACCAAATCCTTTTTCAAAATGGCAATTGGTCATTTTTATAAAGATCCTTGTGACATGAATATCAAGGAACTTGACACGAAATATTAGTAAAGAGACTTATTTAATAGCAATTAAAAAGTTTGTTAAAAAATATATTTTTTTGTTTATTCTTGTTACTATGCCCTCTACAAGGTGACATCTTACTATACAATTATGTACAATTGTCGCTGATAGTTCAACAGTTGAACCCGAGTTGCGAGTTACCCCTTTGATTTCAACTTGGGAGGCCATTCGTGAATTTAATCAAAGTAACTTCCTCGTAAATAACTGTTTCAAGTCCCTGTTCAACGTAAATTACATTAAAAGGCATCAACGAGCATAGTACAAGGATCTTTATTGCGAACTCGGCGATGAATAAATTATTCGAGGCTCACGGCTCGCTAAACAAAAATGTTTCAATTTAAATCCCTGTGTTAGCTTTCTTTCATACTTCTTTTGCTTGCTGACCAAAAGGTTTCTTGCGATTAATTGTTTTAACGAGTAGGTTAAATACGTCTTGCGAAAGTTATCGACAAAGTAATCCGTTCTAAGTTGGGTACGCGGCTATTAAATTAGTATTTGTATTACAACATTAAGGCGAAGTAGAATTAATTTAATTTATTTAATTCCTGGGCATATTGCCCATATATTGCCCCAATTATTACCACAAATAAAACTATTTTTTTTATAGAACGATATCTTGTCATAACTTGTACGGAGTTGGTTCATTGAACATCAAGGAGTCTGCGAGAGTAGTGTCTAATATGACTTTTATTATTATCATAAACGTTTTGGTACCTGAGATCATGATATATTATACATTTTACCGTATATATATGTATATTTGTATTTGTGTTACTTCATAAGTTTTTCTGGGTGAACAGGTTTCGATCATTCTTCTTGTATTTGAAAGCTGTTGCTTGTCGTGTGACCACATGTAAATGATGATTAGCTTGAATTCACTCAAAGAACCGGCTGGATGGCTCTTACTGGAGCGACATCTGACGAGTAGATTTTGATTTATCCCTAATATGCGGGTTCAGTTGATGTATATCGCTTCGGAATCGGAATATTTAATACGACGTATTTATTTGAAATCGGTTTTTATTTTGTCCATTGAAAAAACAATTATAAACTGATAAATTTGATAGTTCATTCACCTCGGTGTACGTTTTTTTTGAGGCCGCTGACAATAAACGGAAAATACTACTAAAATTACTTCAAAATATATCTCCGTAACTAAATCTACAATGTTACGACGTCTTAATTCATTTTCGCATTAGTCAGGTCACGGGCCGGCTGCCAGCCGAGGGTGTTGAAAGCTTCCCCGAAACACTTACTTACTGCTAGTCATCGCTAGACCCTTGCATAAGAAATAATTCAAATATAATAATTCTTATTCGAAACAGAAGAAGATCTAGACTAGAAGGAAAAAGCTAAACAACCTTCTATTTCTTGTATACCGATAGCAAGAATTTAGTTATAAATTTAAAGTCTCGTGCACCCATGTGAGACTGCAACACATTACGAGCTAGTGTTGCGGGAAAAAAAACCACCTTCTATTAGCAAGCATTTGTCTCTGTAACATCCAGTTCAATCCCGACGGTAGTGATTCCTGATGGTAAAGTTTTCTCGTCCAACTACTACCGTTCCTCTAAAATCGATCGTTAGTTTCTGCTACATTATCAGTCTGTTTTGACTACACGGTTGTCTACGCAAACGTACAAGGTCACTTGAGTTCTTGACTCAAAGGTACTGTGAAATCTACATTTCACAACCAAAACAATTTCAGTGTGATGGTATTATATTATTCGTACTAATCTTGTACATTATTCGCCACATGTTGAATATTACTCTCTAAGTAATACTATTATGGTCTATGACAAGACCGAGCCTACTTTAGGTTGATTATATAAATATTATTATTAATTATTATGTATGTCCTTCTATGCGACGAATACTTATTTATGTCGGAGATTCAGGGATAAGGACTGTTTTCTTACTATTGGTATTTATCATGCCCGTCTACATTAGAATTACACACATTTTCGGAGTCGAGGTAAGAATGCTCTGTCGACACCCTATGTTTTTCCCTAAGACATGCTATCAAGGCCAGTATTTATATTCTATACTGTCGTTAACTGCTCTTACGAAGTACTGGCTCATTGAAATAGACTCAATAAACACAGCATCAACCAGTATTGACCGACATATATTTAACAACGTTGTTTAACTGGCTATATATTTTACCAACTTTGTCAAACACAATTTAGCCTCAAGTCTGCGGTCAATGAGATACCGTAAAAAATCCATTAAAAATTTACATAAGCCTTGAAGTCACGATTATGGAAGCTACAAGAAATATTTTTCATTACACAACTATTCGACTGTAATTCATTCCTTGGCCACGTTTCTTGGAAACTTATTGCTGATGCTCTTGGCATTACACGTCACCGACCACGTTAGATGACTTATTTGCTGGCTCTGCAGCCATTTAAATTCAAAATTCAAAATCATTTATTCATATACGTGTTATTTCAATACACTTATGCACGTCATTTTTTGGTTCTACTACCGTTTTGAATAGGTGCTTTTACTAAAAATAATTATCAATTGGGTAAGCTATTTCATAAAGAGTATCCGAGTGATTGACGTCACGGTTCAACTCAGAGTTACAACATTGCATCTTACAGAAGAGATTACAAGAGCGTTTAATTGTTTTATATTTCTAACAAAAGTAGCTACCTCGCTAAAACTAAAGTTGCAGCATTCCGGACGTTTGTTAACTTTTCAAAATACACGTTTGGGAGAAGTCGAAATTTATGCTCGTTTTAGTTTCTCAACCATTACGTTCGGTAAAATCAGATATTGAACTGGAGGAGGTAATGGACTGTTTGAGCTAGAACATAACGGGGAAGGTAGTACCAGATAATCTGGGTCATTAGGGTTAATCTTTTCTGCATGTCGAAAATGGTAGCATTAAGGGACATTCAATGATCTGAGGCTAATCCATAGCGTTACGAAGTCGTTTAGGAAAATTTATGCGGGTTAATACTTGATTTACGTAAAGAAGAATATTGAAGTAAAATTTTTACTATTTAGTTGTAAAAATACATAGTTTTGAAAATATAGAAGAAGAAATGGAATGTCGTGTTAAGTACTTTTCTTTTATGTTTTGTTTTAGAGCTCTATAAAACGGTTTGTTTTTCATTTTTCATCCTAATGTCTATGAGCGTCGCTACCACTAGTAATCAAACTGCCTCTTTACTCATTTGTTCGAAATTTGGCAAGAAATAAAATAAAATTTTTCGACCTTATTTTCATGATCTTATTGGCTTTCATTTTGAAACTGAGATTCAAAATTGTTCAGTAACTTCGTGAGAAGTAATGTAAGTATCTTCTTCGATATCATTTCAGTATAAGTCGAATACAAAGTATCTCGAGGCTCGACGGGAATGCCTTAATAGGAATACCTCGAAGAGTGGCATTTGTCGTTCTTCACAGGACTGTAACGTCGTAACGTACAACATTTGACTTTTCAACATTGATCTTTATGTCTGTAAAGCATTAGATAGATACAATTAGATACATTTTATTGAATATTAAAGACTCAGAATTGTGATAAAACCCTCTGATTTTGAAATAATAGCGACATAATATATAACTTTTTCTCTGTTTCTGAATTCTAATCTTTATATGCGGGCAACTTGAGTATACTGAATGTCTTGTAATATTCATTTCATTATTGCGGCTTATTTTGTTTTCGCATGAAGTATCTCTTACCGATTAAAAAATATTGTTGCCACCTTGTCCAGCGAAGATACTCACAACTATGACATACTTATAACTATGAGTGTGTCAAAATAATTCAAAGTAAATACGAGTTATGAGTGACCCCAGCGAAACGTTGTTTTGCCATATAAATTAATATCTTAGAACTATTTTGATAAACATAAAAAGAATTTTTAAAATCGGTTCAGTAGTTCCTGAGATTAGCCCGTTCAAACAATCAAACAAACAAAATCTTCAGCTTTATATTATTAGTATCCATAGATATTATCGGTTGAGCATTTCATATTGTATATAATGCCTAGGTTAAGAACTTTTTTGATATTCTACAGAATGCTTAGGTATTACATAAATATCAAGAGGAACATGTATATTAAAATCAAGAGGAATTTTTAATTTGATTACGCGAGTCTGAGTGGATCCGATCCACACAAAACCCGACATGCCGCTGCGGAGCTTCAGTTGAAAGCTTACAATAAATAACGTTTAAGTAAAACGAAAAACTTTCTACCGGGGCTTGCCCTAATAATTATCGCATTGTGCCATATTGAAAAGCTCGGTTCGTTGTCGACTGCGGCAATGCAGCTACCATTTTGCAACTGTCGATTTGCTTGCACCTCCGACATTATTCTTTGTGTACCAAAGGCTATTTTTGCTTGTGTGAGTGTAACAGCTGTTTGTAAAACCGTTTAAAGTACAATATCAGTAGCGTGACCACGCATATATTATGATACAAACACATCCCTGTATCACATCTGTGTACGCTCCCCGATTTATTAATATCACGTGATTATCATACTGAGGATTATCTGTGGGGGTTAAATATGGTGTTATAAATCTAACGCTATTGGGTTTAAATTATTTTCGATTCGGTTATCAGCTGTAACCACTTCCTGCGTTTTAATATGCTTTGTCGTTGTCAAGTATAATTTGCCGATTATTTTATTGTACACCGGGTGTGTATGATCCGTTGTGCCATTATTATGAAAGCTTGTGATAATCCAACATTTTTATTTAATTTCTAAATACTGCAATAGTGGCTGGATAATATTAAGTTGATTAGAGATGATTTGGTGGTTTTTAAGGTATATAAAGGTTTCTGTGATGCTGTTTCTTTTCCATGACCAAGTATCTTTTCGAACCGGGAGTAGATGAAAAAATATGCGGACAATATTTGATTGCATCAAATATACTCTTAAATGAATATTTTCACCAGCAATACCTGGTCACGCTTCGCAGTAGTTGCCATAGTAACGAATATATTGACTACTTTGCTATGATTATAAATCAGCCCACGACAGATATTTCCTATTGCTGTATAAGATTGTTTTATTTTAACGGTAATACAAATTTTTCCAGACACAAAACCAAAACTCATGAAAAACATACAGTAGTGAAAAGAGTAATGAACTATTTGTTTTCGCCTAATGGGATGGTAATTAAATGGATAATGTCAACAATGAATACTAAAATGCATTAAATAACTTTCAAAATATTCAACAGTACAGTAATAACTTTCAGGAGCGAACCTAGCCGACCCCAAATACAGATGTACTGCGCCACCACACGATCTCCACCCTTATCATAAACGATAACAATTTCATACACGTTACATGAACACAGATAAAACATAAAATCTTCTTATTATTTCTAGCTTCACCGCAGTTACGTGAAAAAGCAAATAAGTCATCACTCAGGCAGATTCATACAGATAGTGAACCCTTCTTGTTTATATCGCAATGTGAAATGGTCTTTATGCTTGAGTTAATACGGTATTCTTTAAACTTATTGCTAATACGGGGCGATCATTATCCGTTATCTGAGCCTTTTTGCTCGTAGAAATAATGGTAACTACATAGAAATAGCATGCATATCGGTAGCGAATGTTATCCAACTAGAAGTCTGGTACGTCGTTATTCAGTGATCTATTTAATTCAAGTGGTAGTCAGGTTGAAATAATTTTAGGTTGAAATAAATTACTGACGAATCCATTAATAAGCCACTACATCGCACGGGCTTGACTCGTCCTTGAGAAATGCTAAAACATATAATAATGAAAAAATATTCAAACCAAGCTGAATTATCTTTAGATTTAGAGTAACGTAATTTTATTTATCATATTCTCAGCAAACCCATTTCGTCTGATACCCATGTATTATGGAAGTGCATAAAAAACTAGCTCGATTTACAGTGACGCCACTTAAGCCACTTCAGTGTATTACTTAAATTAGACGTGTATAAAAAATTATAAAATTTCACCGCAATGGATTGTGGATAACCGCTTCAAAATTAAATTATAATATTCTACCCGATAATTCAAATAAAACCTTGTAATAATAGATGAAGGTTTATGTAATTTAAAACATAAATTGTCTCAATTTGTCAACAATAACTTCGAAGCATTTCTGAAGTACGAAAGCATTGGTAAAAATTTAAATTAGTGAGCATCCATTCTATTTCGTAATCTGCACATATGATTTACTTATCGTATATGCCGAGGCGAGCTTGCAAAACTTTACACAAAAGATATTACAATGAGGAAAACAAACAAAAAATGAAATCGAGAAATCTGTACGTACCGAGCTATCTTCGGAAGCAAAAAATCGGTTCTAATGTTTGCTCTGTTCTGTAGTTTACTATGAAAACATTCCCGCGAGCGCCTTCCTTATAGCGGCCACCGCATACAATATTCATAATGTTATTTCTCATGAACATCAGAGCCTTGTTATTCTAAATTCCGCATTCTTTAGAACATTCGCATACAGCAGCTGCTAGTTCCGTTCGTAGGAAGTTATTAGAATATACAAAAAATAATCTCTGTTTTTTGCAGTATTCTCAAATAAACTTACATCAACTCAGAATAATCTCTTAATATTTATAAAAATTCTTCTTATACTGTCCAGTTAAAAAAAGTGTCTTTATATTACTACTTTAATCCCCTCTCTTCTCTTTAATACTTTATTTTTATATGTTACCCTGTTTGATTATTTTGCCTTAACTCTCTACTATTTTACTATCTCCTAACATGCCGTGTTTGTAATATTATTCTACTCTTTTTGTTTTATAAACATATTTAATTATTCCAGTCAATCTTTGCCGTCAAAATATAGGTTTAATTTCTTAAAGTACTTATTTATTACGTATGTTACGCTATATGTACAATAAAGTTAAGTTGAATTTGAAATGTTGTCTTTAATACATTAAATCCAAATGCTAACTGGTTCAAAGCAAATGGCTTCTATAGAATTAGCACGTATAGTGGTGGCCGGCCCACTTGAATCTTTCAAAGGTCTGTCCTCCTCTCAAATTAAGTTAACTCCTCATTCAGTGGACCTACGTAATAGATAGGTGTGGCAGCTATAGGCCGAGTTTCCTGTACAGCGTTCAAATCAAACCGGGGTCATTTTGTCGCAACGGTTTAATTATCCCACAGAGCTCTGTGGCGTTAAAGCGACACTGACCAAACGCAAGGCTTCAAGCAACGAGATATAGGCGAATGATGTTTAAAGAGATTTTGTTGCTTGTTATGGAGTCAGTTGTATAATTAATATTATTACCTTTCCGTTAAGCCTACCTGGCTACTAGGTTCCACTTTCTTATAGAACCGAGCCGTGGGCCTTGAAAACCAATAATATCTTTCTTTTTCTTTCTTTCAGACAATGTATCTAAGACTCTTTTGCGTGGTGTCCATGGGCGAGAATGAACACTTACCATCATGTATTTTCATAAAAAAATGTACACGATCATTTCGTACAAAATTATTCAACGTTTTAACTAAATTTTCTTACTAAAATAGACGAGTATAATTTACTTTGACAACAAATATTCTTTGGAACTACAAATTTCCCTATCAAATTAAGCTGGTAAGAAAGTTTGCTGTCGTTGTAAATTATGGTTCGTCAGTTTTAATGAATATCACTTGCCAACTTTCGCATTTCGTAACAAAACACGACATTAGACAAACACAAAGAAAGACGAAAATAAATTTGATGCACCTGTTAAAAAAATTTACGTTTAAGAAGGATTACTTCTTTATGCGGTTAGTTTCTTGAAATTATATTAGGTTTAGGTCATCTAAATTTGTCTAGGCCTATTTCTATTCGTATCTTGAAATTAAATAATGGAACAATTAGGCGATACAGGAATATGCTATTTATTCTTAGATGTTTATTAATAGTACATATAACATGATTTTGTTTTTATATAATATTAATTAATGCTCAGCTCATATTGGTCGTAGCGTTATGTTACATTATATAACCTATGGCCTTCCTCGGTAACTGTAATATGCGACACAAAAAGATTTTTTCAATTTGATCCAGTTGTTCTTGAGGTTAGTGCGTTCAAACTATCAAACTCTTCAGCTTTATATTATTAGTATAGATATAGATTTATGTATATACTAATTATATTTTTCTTTTTCAGATTTTCTATGGGAGTACGCACATCTAAATGTGGACACAGACTGCATGCTTCTAAACTCGCGCCGCCTATCAACTGGAACGGTTAAACTGGCATTGCTTCACGGCTGTTAGCGGGCCGTGTCGTGCTCCTTTGTTAGCGAATTGAGCTACTATTTGGAATTCGATTCCTGTACACTATCAATCTCCGACAAGTACCTGCGGATACCCCCGGAGTCTGTGTGAATTCAAATTGCACTATCCATCTCCATTGGATATGCTGTTAGGCGCATAGAGGCTTTGTTTAATTTTGATTATTGAGTAGCTGCATATTAAAAATAATTTAGTAAGAGCCCAGGGTAAACACGTATGTAGGTAAAACACTATCGTGAACAACTAATACGATTTCTAAAACATTGCCTTGCCTTCAACAAATTAATGGCCTACTACTGAGCACGGGTCTCTCCTCAACACTGAGGAGGTCTAGAGCATACTCCACCATGCTGC
>DWJN01004410.1:0-12445 GCA_018248895.1 Carystus phorcus
GCATATGTCTAGCTTTTAAGGTTAACCCACTATAACAATTTTATGGTTATAAAAATAGTTCTTAAATAATAATTTATATGGCAAAACAAAGTTTGCTGGTTCATCTAATTCTAATATAAATCGGTTATTACTTTATATGACTCTTTTGTTCTTAACGGCTAATAATATTAAGATAAACGTATGATCAACGGAACCTCCTTAACGACCCGTTCCCGCTTGTGATTTCTACCAAAGATTTTGTCTCTAAGCTGCTTCATTTACGGTATAAATTAAATGGAACGTATTTTTTGCTTACAGAGCGAACACCAATTAACAAATTAGGTAATGTTTTTCCTTCGTAATGAACGAGATAGCGGAAAGTATCTACTGTAGTAGCTTGTAATGTCTGAAGAGAAATGTAGTAAACTTGAAATGCCTAAATACTATGTTAATTAGTATTGTAGCAATCTTTTTAGTAAACTCCTGTTGTTTAGTTTGTTGATCACGCCTGAAAACAGAAAGAAACAGAATTTATAACAAGCGATTTTTTAGGATTTTAAACTTTTTTCATCGCAGATATTCAACATTAAAAATGTAAATTAAAAATGTAGCGGGTAGTCACGGTCTCTGCATTTTTGACCGATATTTCGATCCATTTACATGGGTTATGGTCATGAATGCGATGGCATTAGAAACTATTGACAGCGAACACTTGACAAACACTAATGATATCGATAAAAAATGCAGAGATCGTGAGTAGGTACTTGCTACTCTAAAAAAACGTTTTTTTTTATTATATAAAAATTATTTAAGTAAATTTGACCTTTCGTTAAGTGAACTGTAAGCTAAGACGAAGTTTGAGTTTGAACGACGTTAAGCTTAATTATGGATCTTCAGTTTTCCTCGATATAAATAACAGTACAGATTGTCAGGGCTTCGTAGCGCTCCGTCCCGAGTAGCTCTAAGAAGGCAACGACCGCAGCCGCTCTAACATCCAACCGCTAATTAATAATTTGAATGTCGGCTGCTTCCGCAACAGACCTCAAGACCTTGTTAGAGCATTACTTAGAACGCTAAATTGAAGTCTGAACAGAACGGTTTACTAGTAATTGTGGGTGTATAGTGTTTCTGTTATAGCAATTTATTAGGTTCGGTCATTTCGTCTGTGTTAAGAATTTTTACAACCTCATAGAAGTCACCATAGCATCTATTAATAACTCATATGCGTTGATAGATATGGTAATGAAAACTTTCGGAGGATTCCGGTTAATTTCGACGGAGATTCTGGAGTTTTCCACGTAGCGCCGAGGAAGGCCACGGGGGTGGGAGGTTGTTCACATAACCCTGGGTCGCTCCTACCTTTTAAAGGTTTTCTCATAGAAAACAAAAAGAAACAAAAAAAATATAATAAAAACCTACACGTTATAAGTTAAGAATACAGCAAATGAGTAGATGAGCCGTCTAATAGTATAATGGCTTTGACAATAAATACAAAAAAACCGCCTTTAATGACATCAAGTCGTCAGATATCGATTTTAAATTGGACGAAATGATAAGCACCATCTTTCGAATGAAAAAAGAATAATCAGAATCGCTAGACCCAGTAAAAACTTATTAAGTAGCACACAAAAATTACAGTCATATTGAAAACCTCCTCCTTATTATTTTGAACTCCTTATTTGTGCACGAAGAAATCAGAAACACGCACCAACATTATTTTAGTGATAAATGTTTATTCGTTTTATAGTTACGTCGGATAAGATAACCACTTCATATCTATACTAATATATAAAGCTGACGAGTTTGTTTATTTTGTTTGTTTGATTGTTTGAACGGGCTAATCTCTGGAACTACTGGACCGATTTGAAAAATTCTTTTAGGGTAAGATAGTCCATTTATAGAGGAAGGCTATAGGCTATAGAACATCACGCTAAGATGAATAGGTGAGGAGCAGCAATAAAAATTATTGCGAAAACGGCAAGATTTTGAGATTTCCATGCATGCGCTGAGTCAACGGTGAAAGTTACTCAAAAATCTTGTATTACAATATTGTTCCCCTCTAAAAGATCTAAATAAAAGTCCGCGACAGCATAGGTCTAGCTTTTAAGATTCACACACTATAACAATTTTTACGGTTATAAAAATAGTTCTTAAATAATGACTTAAATGGAAAGCAACGTTTGCTGGTTCATCTAGTTGTTATATTGGTTTTTTTAATTTATTTATTATTTCATATGTTGAAAAATTTCTATAAATAGAAGAAACCTCTTTTCACTTTTATAATACGAAAGTGTAAGAAATATAATTATAAATTACGAATGGACATTATAACTGCGGTATATTTTTACCGCAATTATATATTTAACAATTTCAATACACTCATTAATGGTACTTACTTCCTGTGTAATTAAAATATTTTGCTGTGACGGCAATAATTAATGCATTGTTTAACTGAACCACAAAAAATACTGCAATGTGACATTGTTATACAATGCTTTATCGACACGATCGTCTATATAGTGACTCTACGAGTGATTTCTAAAATACCATAAAGTAAATGTTTATTGGAATATTTATTTTTCGTTTTTTCTTTCTTACACGTTTATTTTTATGTAGAAGGTTGTTTTATCTATACATATAATAAAACTGTATCGCTGTCTGTACAAAATATATTACAAAATTCATAATGGGGGCGTTTATATACGCAAAAGAACCCAAAACAATATTTTTAAGTTTTGGATTATATTGTGATGGATAACATTTAGTACTTTCGTTTAAATCGGCTTACAATGTTATGTCAATTTATGTCAATCATTCATTGACTCTTAGGCGAGAAATTAGCTGGGTCACCTAATAATGCAACATTATGATGCAAACTGGTTCAGCTTCTACTATATAGGCCTTAGTAGAATCTTACCCTTCAGCACCATTGGAAATATATAAAATTTTAATTTTCTATTTTATTTTATAATTGGGCCTTGATACCGACAATAGGTGAAGGAAATTCTTTTCACGCAAGAATTGCCAGTGATTTAGTAATTGGTGCAGTTTCGGAAATACTTCACTATATGTTGAGAGAGATTTGTGTGTGTAGGATACATAGGTATACAGCCCGAATGAAGCTATAATCTCGTATCTTTTGGAATTTTCTTGATTTTATATCGATTAATTAACGCTGACGATAGTTGTTTATGGTACGGTTTTTAACTAGGTACTTTCAACTACTACATATCGACTGTAAAATATTTATTATGTTGCAATGTCGAAGATATATTTCGTAGTCTCTCTCTTTTTGGCTGGCAATGCGATCATAACCAATTACTATGTCCTCGCGACCTTGTCTACTCCTCTATTAAATAAAATCGTATATTTTATATGATAACCCAATTTAAAAAACTCGAAAAAACAAAACATAGTATTTAATAAAATAGACGTAGACGGTTACGATATTTTAATGTTTTTTTCTCATTTATTGTACTCAATAATATGCACTTCCTTCTTGTAAATAAATTCTAAAATTGCTTGCTTAGTCCTTACATCCATTAAAGAAATCTGACTCATCATAGCTTATTACATCATTTTATTCAATTGGCCAATTGTATCGTTGCGGTGAATACCAGCTAAAAACATTGTTTGGTATATTTCGTGATGCACTGTATATTGAAGTAATAAAACATTTAGAATACACGGCAATGATACACGTATATTTTTAAATATATCATCTTATTTATTTTCTGTTGGTAATTAAATTAAATTGATTCGTTGCACAAGCATTTTTTTGGAAAGTCAAACCAGGCTATCGCTTTAGCAAATCCCTACGGGGAATGGTCTTAGAACAGCAACAAACTTCCAAGGAGTTTTTTTTTACTAGTAAAAAATAAAAATCAAATAATTAAAGTATATGCTTACTAGATATATTTTGTGTAAAGGGATTCGTTTATTTATTTTTATTTTATCGTATTTTTATATTACGTTGGTGTATCAGCTAATTACTGTTCATTAAATGCAACGAAAACCAATGATCGGTTTATTGACTAATATAAATCTTTAATGTTTAACATTTTATAGTATTTCTTTTTTATGCGGCTATAGTAACAGAGTTCAAAAATTCAAGAAATAGTCCTTTAGAGTGGGGTCTTAGTACTAGGCTGTAAAATCCTTTGGATACAAAACTGTATAAAACTTGCTTTGCCGAGCCATTATTAAGAGGTATTTGTTTTTAATAGACATTTACTTCTAACAATATATGAATGAAATGTAAGATATTTTTAGAAATCTAAAAACACATTATCCTCACATATAAAAATAAACAGATATTTTAAATTTTCTGGTTCCATTCTGTTTGTATATAAATGTATAAATAGATCAATAAATCCGTCATTCCATTAAAGTATCCATTTCAAATAACAGCTGTATTTTAATTTTAACAACCTAATTTATGATATTAGCAAAAGCATTTTCATAAAATATCTAGCCATCTAATTACCATACGCCAATAAAATGCATTAATATGATTAGTTAAAAATCCATGGCAGTTAACCATACCTATTTTACATAATTAATATTGTTTAAAAAAAAAGAACAAGTTCTGGTTTTTTCTTGGAAGAATTTATCTGCCAATTTTTATTTAATTATTAATTTTATCCAAGTGTTTCCATTGCCCACAATCTTAACCTTTATATGGGCATCTATTCAATGTTTACTTGTATGCAATAATATATTATTATAATTTATATAGTATTTTAAGTCATACTGATATGAAAATCTGTCTCATTAATAGCTATTATTCATTACCATGCGTATTTTTGTCGTCACATTGTTTATTTAACGATAAATTTTCCGATAAGCATTGTGTCATCGTTCTACCTAGAAATACGTATATTATTTAAGTTTCGTACGGGAGTCATTTTTAAATTGGTTAACACAGTACATGCGTCAATGAATTGTTAATATTTTTAAAGCGTTAATTTACAGTTTTCGTAACATTCAATTGTTACTAATAACGTTTTATTATTTTTACATATCGAGTCACCGTGTTTTCTAATTTCATTTGGTCCGGTTTAACTACTTTTCTTAACCTTGAAATCCTGTTAGGGTCAGAAAAAAGTCTATTTGTAAGAAGACCCAATACCAATTGTTCTTAATCCTCATTTCTGTATATATAAATTAATATACATATGTATCATGCCTGCGTAGAATAACAAATGACAATCTTATTAATAGACAATAAAGTAAAATAAATATTCTTTAGTTATAGGTTAAAATCTATTTAATTTTTAATAGGTTGACCCATCGAAATAACAATTTGTATACATGTGATAACTATCTTAAATATCTAATCTATATGTAGATTTATAAGAAGCAGATGGAGACAAAATTAACTGATATATTTTTTATTTATAACCGTCAAGACGATCAGGATGCCACCTGATGGTATGTATTTAGTCGGCCTTGGGTATGAGTAACACCAAATGGATCCAAAGTATTGCTGACTAAGAAAAAGAAAAGAAAGTATAAGTTTGATAGTTGAGCAAACTATTTCTTTTTTTCTCTGAAGCCTCTATCCGGAAAACTACGAGCCCTTCAACAGTTCATGGAAAAATACAAGTAATAATATTAATAACTTAACTGATGTCCATAATATAATCTATATGCAAGCCCTACACATCAAGCGAAGTTTTGAATATCATCAGAAACGTTTTCTATACATATTATTTTTATTAGTACACGTAAATTATTAACAGCAATTTGATAATATACATAGAGGACTGACAGCACAAGCAAGGTGAAATATTTAAAATATCACGCTTTAGCATATGGAGTATCAGAACCCACGTACGTTACACACTTTAAATTAAAGTTTTTTCATTCATTAACGCTGACAAACGCGGCAAACAACAAGAAAACATGTCGTTCTTATTTCAAATTTAATTTAAATTTTATGGTCTAAAAACTCATTAACTTTGCTCATAGGCCCGCCCCGTATCTTATCTCGAACGGCAAGAGTAAACTTTATGAAAGATACCCGTCTTTGGGACAGGTAGCTTAGCATATAAAAGAGCTTTTTACATAGACAGGCAGGTAACAACTTCTATTATTTTTATTATCTTGCTTGTCTTAAAATAAGCATGTTTAGTATTAATAAAATTCTATGTCAAATATTTTTATGTATACTTACGTATTTAGTAATAGTTTTATTGAGCAATATGTAATTAGCGGATAAACTTGCAGACGAATCATATGACAGTAAGCGGTTATCGTCAACTATGATCATCAACAATATCGAAGACATCACTGTTGCGTTTCCCGCCAAGAAGAGAGAGAGAGAGAAAGTTAATGAATAATATCAGTAATAATACTCATTACCTAATAATAATACGGATAATATAATCCTTAAGCGAAGCCCTACCGCAAGGGGGCCGGCTTCTGTCGCTCTTACAACACCTAGATTTTCCGGCATGAAATCGTGCTCTGCATTTAAAATGGCTCCAATACGTCTAAAGTATTTATTCGAATTATTTAAGTAATTAGGTAATGTACCTAGTTCTTGTTACTTTATTTTTTGAGTAATAACCTCGTTATAAGGATAAACAAAAAAGATAACTAAAATAATAAGAAATATTAATCACAAACATAACACAAGTCATGTAGGTATATAATGATTCAAAATATCGTGTAATGAATGTAGAACTTCGACTTCTTAGTCATTTTATTGGTCTTGTTTAACACTAAAATCAAATAATGGTCTAATATAGGAATAAAATTGAAGTATAACCAAATTTATTTATTAATAAAATACTGAATGACTGTTTCATTAGCCATCAAATCAGTGTCAAGCCATAAAAATAAATTAGAAAAAACACGCGACGCATTTAAAATTTAATAAAAAAACATCCAACAAAGTGGTATCTTGTGTAGACCTGTTTTATATTCTTAAAAAAATATAATCTCAGTTAAGGTCCACAACCTTTTTTATAGCTACATAATATTTTTTTATGTTTATTATATTATCACAAAACGGGCCACAAGAATCTCACTCTATAGAAAATAAAAATATAATATTGAGTTCAACGACTGCCAAATTGATTTATTAATACTTTTAATATGTATAGAACATATTATTTTGCATTTACATTAAAATTACTTTGATAGTTGAGCAAACTATTTCTTTTTTTGTTTAGAATCTACACTTTATAATTACATAAATTGAACTTCAAAAATTAACATGACTTGCTTTTTCTACAACTAAAAAATGATCATTTTAAAATAATTAGATACTGAAAATTTATCTTTATTCAATTCAAATAAAGTTGCTAATCATATATGGTGTTATCTGCAATGTATATGGACTTCTGAAATGGATTTTTTTAAAGAATAACTGCTGAATAAGAATGGATTTAGATTGGTCTTTTAATTAGCACCAATTCCAGAAGAGAATAAAGGCACAACTCAGCAGAGACTTTGAATTATACCACGTATTGCTACTTCTTTAACTTTTGTTTATGGCAAAATAAACCAAAATAGGATCTTAATTACATTCCATGTAGCAGCAGTACATCAGTAGAAGTAGTACCTATGTTAAGACTTGTATGATTGGTTACAATACTAGTGAGCAGAAATAGTCACCAATATTCTCTATTCAGATTTCTATAGTCCAAAAAGGGCAAATAACTGACAGTAAGATGCTCTGTACAGGTATTCTTAGTTCATATAGTCAACTGACTGAAACTGCACATTAATAATTTCTAATTTGAACTAAAACAATTATAATTTACTCAAGATAGATAGCCCTACAATTAAATATAATTATTTATTACAATAAACCTTCCCCAAAATATTAAGCGAACGTGAAGGATGACATATATAAAATAATTATATAAGATATTGACTAATCTTAAAGTTTACTAAAATAGTCTTAGCCTAATTTTATTCCTTTATACCTAAGCCCAATCATCATATTTATCACAAATGGATCCCTGTATGAAATCATCTTTAAGTTATTAAATATATCTATAGCAAGTTAGTGTTTCAATATCAACACAATATGTATTGATTTTAAAATGTGACCAAACAATATAATACAATAAGCATACAGTATGCAGTAGAACAATGCTCAACAACTTCATAATAAATTATGAATTAATGTAAATACATATTACTAATAAATAATAAACCAGTCAAGTCACAAGCAAAAAGTTTTTAATGCAATAAATTATCCATGTTGTTAAATGTACCACAGGTATGTTAAAAATATGTAATGGTAATTTACATATCAATAATCAATATGTGTATAAAATTAAGGTTTATATAATAGAATGCCCGAGAAAACATTGATGCTAATTGCTAGTAGATCACTACAAGTATAATATAAACCTGTAAATATTTAAAAATACTTGAAGTACAAGTCTGTACTTCAGTAATGTATACACTTAAATTCATATGACATAGTAATGCAATAGCATTTTGCTTTACACACAAGATATTATTAAGTTAACTATTTTCATATCACATCTGCACTTACTATGCTGTATGTAATTAAAAATAATGAGCTATGTCCTACATAGTTTGTGAACTTTAGGCATTATAAGAGTGTGGGCTTA
Organism: Carystus phorcus; assembly: GCA_018248895.1. Lineage (NCBI taxonomy): Eukaryota > Metazoa > Arthropoda > Insecta > Lepidoptera > Hesperiidae > Carystus > Carystus phorcus. The sequence goes on from DWJN01004410.1 coordinate 8,580, forward strand.
TGAGAAAGTATAATATGCTAGTCATAGTCTTATTATAAGTGCATAAAGTTCTGCAGTTGCTGAATTTATATAAAATGGATACTCAGAAAATACTCGTGATACTAAGGATTGAGGATACGGTGGAAAAGCTAATATGATGAAGAAATTGCTACATGATCCAGAACATAATGACTATGTTACGGATAAATAATAAAAGCAACTCACCTGTTTCAGCCTCTCAACATCAGTGCGAGCTTGTTGAAATGTTGGTTGCTGTGTCGTTGTGGCAGTGACTGTCTGTGCTGTCTGTGTATATGAGGGATATTCCAGATTAACGTTAAGCAGTTGGGCAGCATTATCTCTAGCCTCATAAGCTAGGCCTCGTATCTCCAGTTCTGAAGCTGTGTGCATCAGGGATTGGAGATCCAACTCTTGAACGTCCACTGATCCCTTATACATAAACTCCACCAACAAGTTTATCTCCGAAAATGGTATCCCTTTCAAAATCACGATGGGGTGCTGACATGGGTTGTCCCTAATGGAAAGAAATATCATATCCATAAAAATATTCCACTATCAGTGATGATATTGAATAATATTGATTTATCTAACAATATAAGGAGGTTATTAAATATTCGTCCTTATCATGTGATAAAACACCAAGTCTACTCAATATTAATTTTTTATATAATTTTGTATAAATGGATTTTAAATTACTCTTGTTTACTACACCGGTGTTTCTTTTTAATAATTTTTAACTCAAGTCACAATATTTAATTCAGATTTTTAGTTTATGGACGTGCACATTTAAAAATAATTTCGTGAATTAGAGCGGCAGAGTAGTAAAACAGCGAGCAAAATTTAAATATAGAATTACAGTAACTCACTTGAATATCTGTTCGAAGTAAGGACTGCAAGCGGAGAGGACGAGCTTGTGAGCCTTGAGGGTGCCATCTCGGCAGGAGAGCGTGACATCGGCCAGCGCCGACGACGAGTAGATGGTGGTGAACAGCTGGCTCAGGTTCTGCAGGTGGTTGTTCCACTTCAAGTGGAACGTCTTGTCGCTCATCACCCCCTGCATCTGCACCACCACATACACTATCAAACACTAATCACTCACTACTACAAAAAATCGACAGAAAACCGACTCTGCTGCGACCGCTACATAAAATTATAATTATTACAACTTATTTTTAGAACGATGCCCGTAAAAAACACTATACGTACGCGGTATGACAGTGTAATACTGTAGGTACGCGCCGCCGACGGAATTTAGAGCTATAAAATTTTATTTATATTATATTCGGCAAAACGGAAATTTTGACTTAAATCATCACACCGCAAATTTCTCACCTCGTATTCGCTTTTCCGACTTCCCGATTTTTCACAAGTAACACCGAAACATTTCACAAAAATTTTAAATACTTATTATGTTACACAGAAAGCCGTGTCGTAAAAAACAGAGTGGGGCACGCCGTGGCCCCCTCCTTACCCCGGCCCCCTCGCACACAATCAATATACGGAATATGAGAGCGCGGCGCGCCGCCTCGCCCCCCGCATGCTTTATTATACCGTAATTAAATATATACAAGTTTATAAATTGTACACAGGCACACATACATTCCAAGTATGGTTGTACGCAATGTTAAACATTACAATTTAATATTGATGTCGATAAACTCTACAACCGAGTGAGTCGACCTAAACACCTGCATTGATTTTTCCTTTACAGGTGATTTAATTAAATTGTAGAAAATAGTAAAAAAATTAATAAGTGGACTAGTTGATATTGAGACTGTCTTGTTGACTAATACCGGAATGCACGTTGCACTATACATTTCCAATAAAATTATTGTTTAATAATTAAAAACAGCATTTTTTTGTTATAATTTAATGTTATGTATGAATAGCAGGTAATTCTACCCAAAATGGGCCCCTCATGGTTGTTCTTACAAATTTACTAATAATAAATCGTGGGTTGCAAAGTATATATGTGTGTATTAAATGAAAAGTACTTCATCTCTTTTCTTTTTACAACATGCACAACGTACGCACGCACACAGTCTCAGCCACAGGCAGGCAGGCACTAGCGAGAATTATAGTGGGTTCAGTAGTCTTCTTTTTTTTATTTAAATTCCAACCTCCGTCTACAAAATACCTATGTATCTATACATTAAACAAATGTGTTTCTATTTGCTATGGCGTATATGTTGATTAAACTAAGAAAGGGATTTTGAAGGGTATAGTAATTATTCCAATGGAATGGTATATGATATCGGTGTTTTGATTAAGCGTTTAATACACAAGCCAAGTAATGTACATCGTTTATTGTATAATATCACGGCGGCGTATAAAATAGTAGATTGGACGTATAGAGAACAAGTTTTATTGTATTATTTATGACTGATTTCAAAGAGAAGGGCGCATGTGCTGTGCAGTTTTTCGCTTGCATGATTATTCTATTACCTTACTAACTAAACAGGATATTTAGAATGTTGCTCGCTGTATAATAAATGTATGAATGAAAAAAATTTAATAAAAAAAAACAGTTGCGTTGACAACTCTAGTCTGTATTTATGTATTACATAAATTTTTACCATATACATTATAAAACTTTTGTTTTATAGATTTCATTAGTAAACATAGCATATTGAATATATTTATAAGTGATCTATGCTACATATTAAAATTTACTAGATAATTTAGAGAACATCTTATTTAGTAATTGCTATATAATTATGATGGCATGGAAAGTTTTTAATAATCCATTACAAATAAGAATTATCAATATGCCCTGTGTATTTTTAAGTACATTGAATGTGTTATTGTAGAATAAAATGACGTCATATTTCCCTTAGCATTTTGTCTAATGTTCTTTGACTTTTTTAATGTTATCTAAAGCCTTTTTTCAAATGTGATTTCGTCAAAATTTTATACAATAGATCTGAGCAACTAATTTTATAACGGTTAGTAGAAACTAAGAATAGCTACCGGTTCTAATATTACCGGTTCCGTTATTTTCTGTAAAAATGTGCATAAACAATTTATTTTAAAATTATATTCCAACCGCTGGCATATAGCGTTACCCGATTCTTTTTAATTAACAATATAATAATAGCACGGGTCGTGTTATTAGTACTCAAAATATAGGAATTTAAAAATTTTGTAATAGTTTATGTTTATGTTTCCACAAAATATAAACTTTAATCCTTTATAAAAAAGGACATAACTTCTTCAATAACTGTTATAAGTCACAGAGTACTCTGTGTATGTAATAGATGGAATAATCAGATCTATCAGAGTACATAAAATGTTATTTATATGAGTGGCTTGTAGGAAAAGTGTAATAACTTTAATACAACACTCATTAATATATTTCAATAACTACAGTTACTGTTATAAAGTTATTGCTAAGACGATGAGCAATTAGGTACGTATTAATAATTAAAGCAATTTTGGTAATATTTTCATATATCGCATTGACACAATGGACTTGTAGTTAGTGTGTTTAAATTATAACATCAATTCCGAAACATTGTTCATAATTTGATACTAGTGAGTTACGTAGTCATAGCCAATATTGAGATCTTAAGTATTTATTTTCTTTATCTTGACTGGAAAACATAAATAGAAATTGCTAATTTTATTGCTTGTAGTTTAATCATAAATATTAATTTCTTGATTTCATGTTTCCCTTTTTTAATATAATAATAGTAAAATTATTAACAGTATTTCTACCTAGTATGTGGTTTAGATTTCAGTATTATATAAAGTACTCTATGGTTACAGTGTCAAACTCACAGTTCTTCTATAGGCTCACTGAAGTTAGCCCCCGTGTTTTTGATTTTTGACCTTTTTTCATTTTGAATCGTTTGTTCGTCGTTAGT
>DWJN01004411.1:0-12442 GCA_018248895.1 Carystus phorcus
GTATACTTTTCATCACGCTACAATCAATAGGAGCAGAGCAGTGAAGGGAAATGCTCACCACCACTTCCACGCGGATGTAGTCGCGGGCGGCCACTAGTTCCATAATAAAATGATAATGTACCATCGTTAGTCTCGGATTATAATAGATTCTAGCTTTTTTTAATTTTAGTTATCGTGCTATCATCATAGTTAATAAATTGTATCATAACGGAATGCGGTACTTGCATCGATGTAGGGAAATAGTATAAAGATTCCAGAAAATATTAGTGTTCGTCATAATAATATATAAGAACATTATCTATAACATCTCTTATTCAAAGTTAATTTTTTAATTAAAATTTTGCTCTCATAAGTTGTGTTTCAATCTCAAGTACATAATTAAAAGATAAGCACCTTTTATATACCTAAATACCTACCTTTTATATACCTATATACCTTTTATATACCTAAATAGGAACACATTCGAGCACTAACTTTAGAAAATTTCGCTTATATTTTCAAATATTATTTAGGGCGCTACTTTGAATATAGAACCATTGTTTTTGCATCCTATCTACATAATCGTAAGAATGAATGCTTAGATTCCCGATATCTTTGCTATATTTGAATGTGGACTGATTCCACCGCGTAATGTTATGCTTTTATGTTTCCAGAGTAAACGCAGTAGCTCTTCTACCACGAAGTGTCGGTTATTTGACTTTAAACTCCATCAACCCCTTCGACCCGCCACTTTTCTACCCCAACTATTTCTCCCATCCAGACGACATGGTTATGGTGAAGGATGGCGCGAGATATCTGCAAAAAGTTTTTGACACCGACGTAAGCTTTTTTATGTTAATTTAATATCATTGGTAATGCGAAGAAATTATACCAAATTCGTTTATCGCAAAACTAAAGTAATCTGAAATCTGGATTGTTTTTATTGTTCCAATTTATTATGTTAATGAAGTTGCGGTTGAGTCAGCAATCTTCTTTTAAATCAATGAAAAATGCGGTTTTGAAGAGTTTATAATAACAGTAAATCTATCTAGACACGCGGCAGCGTGTCAAGCCAAGTTCAAGCAAAGGAACTGGCTACCAGCGCCAAGTGTAATATTACACAAACCACTTAATGCCACTTTTGACCCTTCTATAACTCAAAACCTCTTTAACGTAAACACATGAAACTATGTGTGTTTAATTATATCCATAAGGACAATTAATAATTATTTTACAGTCGACTTTTCGGCCGCTGGGAGAACACTAGTTAATTAATAACATAGCAATAATAATAATCATTGCAAATTGGGTACATATTATTGTGAGATATTGTATTCTAATATGCAACGTTGAAAAGTATGTTATCTGATAAAAAAAAATTATTAAATCGTTTCTGATAAAATTTTCCATTTGTATCAAAATATTTTAGACATTATCTACACGAGCGTATCTTAGAATCAGGAAATATAGATTTCATTAAGAAACAAATGATATTCATAAACAATTAACTAAAATGATGTGTTTTACTTTATGGAAATTACCTTCTCGTCAAGTGAATTTGGCATATATTTTGTTAATAACCTACTAGTTTAAAGAAGTATGAAACCTTACAAAAGGTTATGCCTTGTACCCAGTTCTACAGAATTTAAATATTGTGCAAACAAAAAGTAATTGTATTTTCAGAGCCTTTAAAAATGGTTACCTACCTAATTTATGTTCTAGTGTAATGGACTAAAAACTAAAATACATTGTGTTACCAGAAATGCCTTCGGAACAAATCCAGGGTTTGTGCCAGGATGCTCGTCGCATCTTCGCCCGTTTTCGTCGCGTCGTATCTCGATATAGTCAGTATAACAAAACTACCTATAATATTAGCCACGGTCGTCGCCAGGTCCGCTAAGTTTAAATATTTTTCCTTCTAATAAAAATTTCCCGTAGAAGCTATGCTCATGACGTTGTATTAAAGTAGCGATATCATGGCGAGAATCCAATATTTATTGATAACCACCTGTAAGGCTCGCTCACATACATACACTTACTATCTGTTCCCTTAAATGAGTGAATAAGTGAATAATTAACGCTCACATTCCACAACAAAGAAAGATTCCTTGGTCCTCGGTCGGCATAGACAGATATATAATACAACCACGAACAGAAAATCCCTTCCGAAAATCAAACTTGGTACCTCTTACTACGCAGTCAGTTAATAAAACTAAGTTAGACTACAATTCATACGGATGAATACCAGATAATGTGAAATATCTCATTGAAATCTATTAATGGATAGTGTTTTCTAGTTCCATCGTTCTTGATTTAGATTTAAAAGCTAGTATCCGTGCCGTTGGAATGGAGCGGCTTCCAGACTGATAGAAGCACTCGAGTCTAAAATGTTTTGTGTTTATTATGATTTGATTCAATTTGTCGATTTGCATACCTGCTAGAGTATCAACAATATCTTAGAAATGAACGTCTTGGAATGTTTTATGTCTAACAATAAAAAATATTTCACTTATTTAACCGATGAACATGATCATATTCGTATGCCCTAACTAAATGAACAATGCCTTCATCTATAATAATATATAATATAATATGTATTATAAGGCTGAACAATTTGTTTGAACGCAATAATCTCAAGAACTACTGGTTCGAATTGAAATAATCTTTTTGTGTTGGATAGTACAGTTACCGAGACAAGCTATAGGATATAGAGCATAACGGTACGATCGATAGGAGCTAAGCATTGATGAGAAATGTAACAAAAACGGGATAAATGTTTAAAGGTGATACGAAGTTATAAACTAGGAGATTCAGCAGATGTTTTCTTGGAACATAATTAAAAAATATATTATAAATTGAAATTAATCCGCTTCCACTTTGCTTCGGGAAAGTAATCCTTAGTACCCGCCTTGGAAACATTTGTTACTCATTTTCCTTAGCTGTTAAATAACTTTTTTATAACGCCTTACAAGGATTCCCAGTGTCGTGGGTGCCATGGACAACATACAAGGACAAACAGCCAGACCGAGACCAGAATTTGAAAGGAAACGAAATAGAACAGAACTTATCATTCAGTCGTTCAAATTTCTAAATATACACAGCAATATAGAAAAAACCCGATTAAGAATTAACTGTTAACAAACACGGCTTTTATTTAACTAATGTCTTAAAATTTCACCTTACGCGTGAACAAACATACTGCTGTAACAGATTTAGGAAAAAAGAAAGATAAAAGTTTACGAAATTTGGAAGAACAAAATTGTCTTTCTTTTGGTGCGCCATTATTCTTCACATAGGAAACTCTTATCTAGGTACTAAACATGACGTGGAACGTTAATACCTATGTGATTCAGTGTTAAATTACTTTGATTCACTTTGTTTACTCAGCATTATCGAAATAATGAAATTTTCCAATCAAGCGCTTACCCAAACTGGATTTACGGCCCAGCATCCTATTGATCCGAACGCAGCGGTGAGTCACCCCATCTCGCAATAAACACGTGACGCAACACGATCCACACATTATTCAACATCGATTCAGTTATTACATACTGACGTAATCCAACCATTGTCAGCCTTCAGAAGTTCATACTATCCATGATAGTCGACCACGATTTGGAAAGGAAACGAATTAGGAATAATACTCGTAATAAAATACCAAGCATACCTTGGGGAGCCATAGCGAGTAGATTGACTGAACATTCCATTGAGACCAATAGTAAAAGCAGTAAATCGATGCTTTGTTAAATTCGTGTGCTGTATCGCTAGGTTGCTATTGCAGTCTGCACGAAAAGCTTCGAATATTTAAATCCGAGGTTCGACAGGTATTAAGCCCAACGGGACCACAATTTTTGGACACAGAGCCCTTTTTGCAGAAGCCAGCGTCAAATTGAAAACTAATATAATAATAATAATCAAAGTATAGTTACTAGGGTATTTATAACTGATGTAATAAGGTCCAATTATGACGTACACCATCAAGTGTATACTGTCATCTGATATTCGAGCAGGCAACTCACTTTACGCCTGTGATGTATTTAACAACTTCCATACACCATTGGGTAGAAAGTAGTCTATCACAAAAATAACAGTCCAACTATTCACAGTTCTTTACATTACAGTAATTGTCTTTACAATACATAGGTACCTCAATAGTTATCTAATAGGGTCGCCCATGTTTTAACTGGACGAGTTCCAAATTGGTCTATACATTCACCCGAATCGAATGATAACGAACTCAAATTATGTGTTACGAGTAGAGTAGAGAGATTTTGGTCGCGTTAAAATATTATTCATAAGCCTTTATTATATACTGAGCTGATCAGGTAATTTGGGTATTGGACAGGGGCGACACTGGCGTGTTCATTGAGTATCCTGGAACTTACTCATATGCATAAGATGACTATCGAAAGAGTTTTAGAGGTTGAAAATTCAGCATCACCTATCCTCAAGGAGATTTCGGCAAAATCAGGAGCATTATTTCGGATAAACAGCGATAGTTGATTGCATTCTGTTACGTACAAGAAAATGTGTAAATGTACGTAAATTCCCTCAGTCTAAACTTCCACTAAAACTTAGTCTAAAGTCCCTTCATCAACTTGCCCTGGAGCAGTGTGGTGTGGAGCATACATCATGCTCTGGTCTTCAGTGATGAGGAGAGACCCTTGCTTTGTAGTAGGCCTTGAACTACGTACACGTTTATTTGCACATAGGAATTCGACAATAGTAACTGAATATATGGACCCCATATTATTTGAAGATCTAACACTTATTTACAATGACGTGCATAAATGTATTGAGACCTACATAAATAATTTAATTAGAATTTTTCATGTCCAATATTACGAGTCCGTCTTGGAGAATAGGTATTTACCTAGAATCTACCACAGATCCTTAAACGCGTGAGAGGCAGAATTGAGGCATGTCTAGCAACTGTATTTAAAATTCTTCTATTCTAAAGTATTCAATAAACTTCGCGTCAGGAAATACGTTTGTTATAAGACTTCGTCGATTTCTGACACTTCGTTGTATCAAAGACCATTTACGCATCACAATTAATGTACGTCAGTGCGCTAATTCCTTTTGACGCGTTTATACGATCGATATTGTGGTTAGAACGATATCCATAACATATAAAAGTTACTATGGAAAGTCGGTCAAAAGGTTCGTAATAAATATTTTATAGCATTTATGCAACGATTTCTATAAATTAATATTATTTTAAGCTATACAAATCTAAATTGTACAAAATTCTTCTTCTAATACACTTCTTTCAAACATTAAATTAATATAATCTCTAAAGAAAATGAGTGTTTCAAATGCGGTTACTTAGTGTACCCGAAGAAAAGCAAAGGCGGTTATTACTAATACAAATACAAGTTTTTTTCTAATTCAATCCCTATCCCAATTAAAGAATCACCTGTGTTTCCTTAACTTTCTATCTGTTTGCAGTTTAAAGATGTATTTGTATAAAATATTTATTGACTCTAAGATTAATTCTAAACTACAACAAACAAATTGTCCAGCTCATTTAGAACGATGCATGGAAAATTTTACTGCATACTCGGTCCGATGCACACGTGATCGTTTAAATATTTATTGCTCATGCGGTGGAAGTAGGTCGTATTTAACTCAAAACATGGGGTGTATACACGACGCTAACAATAGACACGGCGAACATGTGATGATGTGACACGTACTAACTGTCAAGTCTTCTGATATTGATTATCGCGGTGATAATTAATAAATGTTTGCATTGTGGCGGCATATGCGACATAGGTCGCTTACGCATGCATTGATTTTGCGTTTGGTATTGCCGAGATTGTCCAGAATTTATTTATTTGTGTTCACCATGTTTGAATCATTTAAAGTGACATAAATTGATTTGTGGACAGCAATAAATTAAAACCACTTGAAAGTAAACATTAGCAACTAAGAAGCAATAATACAGCTACGTATATAATGTGATAGCTTAGTTCAAACTTTCAAAGCATCCCTTGCAGAGAAGCCATCCTGCCTCCAAACAATAAATAATTAATTTGTGAAATTTCTCATCAGTATATTTCTGGCCATAAAGTTCGCAAAACAGTTGATGAATTTGCATTTTAATAGAAAAATATTTTTATATTCTCTTTATACCCGTGTTACACGGGAATAAGATATTAAGGCCTTTTGAATTGCCTTTTAATTTGGCTTAATTGCAATTATCGTTGCCATAGCAACCATCACTGAGCGACAGCGGAGTAATATAGAATGAAAATTAAAGCGTGCCATGCAATATTAGGACTCGTCGTCATTTAATATAGCGTTTTAAACATTTACCCCTAAATGCAATTAACTGAAATACTACCACCCAAAAGCGAAATATCAAACATTTATGCCGAACTAAATCCACACCAATCTATATTGACGTTTGCAACAAAGTCCATACACAGAAAACGCATTACACCTAAATCATAATATGACTGGCGACGAACAATGGAAACAAAAAATGTCCTCGAACCTCTTTGGCCCCGAAATAAGGGCGTAAAATATGCAGGGGGAGGTTTAACGGAGGAAGGCAATGACGTCACGACTTCGATCCGCCGCCAGTCTGCCGCCGAAACCTTCGTCCATTCCCGTACAGCCTTCTCAATCAATCGGAGTTCACTCGCTCGTTGAATAGAGAATGCCTTTGTAAATCTCTTCGACTTCAACAAAACAATTTTGACGCATTTGACAGTTGTTTTCAAAAAATATTTTAACAATCGGAATTAGTTAAATACCTCGCCGTTACTTTTATGTTGCTTAACTAACCCAGACTTAGGCAAAGTGAAATTATTTTACATATGTAGTGATTTTGTAGTATTTGTTAGATTAATAGAAACATATTAGTGAAATTAGTAGACTAGATATTGTACAATATTAGAGTTTTGTATTTAGTAATTCCAAAATAATAATTCCAAATATTTTTAGATTCCATTTCTTCGTTCCGTTTTATGTAGTTCATTATTTATAATACGTATTTTTTAACAGTTTCCTTTTTGTTAAAACTACCATTATGTATAATATTAGTTTCATTAGTAACATATACTTTATTCATTAGATATACCATTATACCCCATTTACATAAGTATATGGAACTTCGCTAGTAGAAAAGTAGCTACGCCCTAGAGAATCTACCATAATATAAATGTTCATTTAACGCGTCATAAGATGACTGAATTTTCTAGATAAATACATATCAACTGTACTATAAAGTTTGAATACAATTTTTTACCATAATTAATGATAAATTCGAGACTTGAAAGTAATTGTCTCATATAAAAAAAAATACAACCAATTTTAAAATATAACTGTTAATATTATGTTCCATACAATAAAAAAAATCGAATTGTACTTTGTAAAGTCAAAGATATAACAACCTAAAGAAGGTTCACCTTTAACCTCAAACCCTGATATCCATTTTTTTTCTTTTACGTATTATAATAATAATAAATACATACCAGTAGAGTAGAATTGTACGTGAATATTATTACTCCGCGTTTATGATTTCAGATATTTAGTTGCATCCATGCGAGCATGTTTGTCTGATTGTATGTTTGTGTGTGTTGCGCATTGCATGCAGTTGGCACGTCACGGCGTCTGCGACAAATGACAAGCTACAAGCCTTTGGTAAGATATCTGTCCGTTTGCTTCTTTGGAATTTGGGATTTCTCACGATTATCACTACTTTATACCGTTATAGACACAAACCCGCACGAACTTCGTCAATATTCATGGAGTTTTAATAATCAAATTGCACCTATTTACTCTTCAAATCTTTGAGTACGTTGTAGAAAATTATCAGGCCTCAAACAGGGGTTTACGATGGTTTTCTTCATCAAAGCAACTGGTAATTAACTTCTAATACAAAGGCCTAAAATTATAAATGTGCCGGACTAGAAACACCGTTTTAATGGGAATTAATAAACGAATAATTAATATTTAAGTCATGTGTGTGATGACTTACAAATTCCAGTTTTGGTAAGTCACAGATGTATTGCAAGGTGCAATATATTCCACGACTCATACACAGGTTTGTAGACTAAGTGCCTTTTCACATTTGCGACAACGACGCGACGAACTGTCGCAGCGACGCCTATGATTTGAATTGCAAAAAGTTATCCGTATCAACAAACCTACGCGTGCGTCATTACGCGGTACTTTGTCGTGTCGATGTCGTGTTGCACATGTGAATAGAGACTAATGCTAAAAATACGTGCCATTGACTTTCATTCTGGTACAACCACATTGAATCATAAAGACTTGAGTCAATTGACCGATCAACATGCATGAGCATGGGTTTTTCGGAACGAAATGTAATAAAAAGAGCGATACTTTTTCTCTTTTTATTGTGTTCGTATCCATAACCAGCGTTAATAATGCAGTGACTCTTACTATCAGATGCCTTGCCTTAAAGCTATATGTAGAAGGCTAATATACTATCTATTTTTCAACTAAAATAGATCAATTTGGTTGTATCTCCAGCAACTAACCTGCTAATAGACTTATTAAATTTTAAATAGCTTTATATGTACTTAATCCTATTTTTTGCCTACATGCATGATGTCTTTATGTAAGTACTATGTTTATTATTATAATATAGTGTTAATGTTTGTACATAAAATGTAATAGAACAATTGGCAACTTAGTTAAAAGTTAATCTTTACAAGTGCGTCTTGTATACAAAAAAATACATTCTTTATACTTATAAATCGAAAAGTACCAGAGCTACATAATATATGAAGAGGTTTGTAGTTATACATTGGTTTATGAGGTTGTCTATGATACGTACATATTTACGGGTCGATCGATTTGTTGTGTGTTGTGTTGCAATAAACTGAGGTTCAATTTGTACTATTTTCCCTGTTCAACCGCTGAACTTCTCACACGAGGTGAAACCGTCGCCATATTCCCTAACTATCCAATGACACATTACTTGATGTAACAGTGTTATGGTTTCAAACGTATGGTACTAGTACTTTAAATAAAGGTTCCCATACAACCCATTCAGTAACAGAGTAGCAACGAGCTCGTTACTAACCTCTGGTTTGGTACAGCCATTGAAATTTTGACGTTTTCAGTGGAGATTTTACATGATATAAGCAGTTATTCTTATACTATAAGAAGCTTTATAAACACAATCGAATGTTAAGTATATTTGCAAATGCACTGTTTATCCATTTTGGCATTTTTTTATTCATTTACGGATTCTTTGGGCGTAATTGGAACTTCTCGCTCTCCGCTTTATGCGATATTAATATAATATTTTTGCCCCTTATTTTATCATAAACCTTTAGCAAGCACCGATAAATTAATGAAGTTTCCATATTGATTATCATAATCATAAATAAATAAATAAATCATAATAAATATATTGATTATCATAATCACCCTATTATAATTTTAAATATATTCTTGTATTGGCAACCATATTTCTTTTAGTAAATAAATAAACATATAAACCATATGATAAACGGCCGTTTTCAATAATCTATTTATTCATCTATGGTCTATCATCTCTGGTCACTATATATCGCACTTTGCGATTTTGTAACGGTTGATATACAAGTTACTTGAAAATAGATTGAACTATTTAATCCACGGAATATTTCAACGACTCTTTGTTATTGTACCGTGGCTTTATGAATCTAAACATAATAAAGATGCACAACATGTGATGTGTAGATGAGAAAAATGTTTTTGTCAATCTTTTATGGACTTAGTTAAACAGTAAAATAAAGCCGATATTACAAATACCCCGTATAGTTACAACGATCCTTATTAAGACACATCTGTCGTGACGACTTTATCCGTATTACTAGCCCAAAGAAGACATTCTGATCTACTATATTCCGCTGTATATTATTATACGACAGATATTACACACGGTACACAGTTGAAGAAATTAGTAATTTTGTGGCAAATAAAATAATCGTATGCGTACGGTACGGAGGTTTATTAGAGAAGAGGACAGTACATAGACAAAAGAACATAAGTAACATAGACAGACTCCATAGAGGAAAAAGAACTAATACACAGATAATAATAAATTTAATGTTTCCAACACAGTTACATTTCGGGAACCAAGTATTATTTGAAATGATTGGTTAAGTGTAGTTAGAAATGCTCCTGTCCAAATAAATTTGATTCGCTATGACGTTTCAGGGGTCGGCGGATTCGAACTACTCACAGCCATCTTCGGAGCTGTCTCTGGACGAAGACAAGGAGACGCTGCGCCGCGAGAAGGAAGCGCAGGCTCTTGTACAGTTACAAAAGGCACGGGTAAGGACTGATGACAAATTATACTTTCTCATATTTAATCGTGAATGGCCCCAATCCACTAATGGCCCACTACTGAGCACAGTTCCTCGCACGGCACTTCATCACTGAGGAGGTCCAGAGCATACTCCACCACGCTGCTCCGATGCGGATTGGTGGAGAAGTTAGTGGCCAACCCAAGTGTCGGATGTTTTTAAAACGCCCGAAGGCCTCCGATATGGCTTGACCATTACTATGTTCATAGTAACCGGGACTGACGGCTTAACGTGCCCTCCGAAGCACGGAAACGCTCAAGAGATTTTTGCCACTAGCTGTCGCCTATCCAGGTACCGACCGCGCCCGCAGTTGCTAACTCTCGATCGCATAGGATCGACGCGAGCAGCCGGCTATGAGCGCTTCATATTTAATCGTGAATGTAACATCTAAATACCTTGAGAGAATATAAATAAGAAATTCCAGTGACTTGAAAAATATAAAGATAATGAACTGTATGAATGTAGTTGACTTTCGAAAAGTGTTTGTAAAAACCTACTTCGAATAAATGATTTGATTTGATTTGAACAAATGCTATTTCATAAAGTTTAGGTTGATAGAAAAATAAATAATAACCTATATACGACTACAGTGGCGGGTGAAGACTTCTTAGACTGGACAATACTAACAAGGACATTATTCAATAAAATACACAATAACGTAAATAGGTCACTGATAGCCGTTAGTAACTACGAGTAATTCAAGGATGTATTGACGAGGGAGAGATATCCGAATGTTGAAGTGAAGCGATGCCCCAAATAAGAAATAAAACGGTTTTCAGATTCCACGTTTATCGCCGTTACTTAATGATATCTCGAGTATTGTCTGAATTGCTCGCAGACGAGGTCAGACGTATCATGGTGATAATATAGTTTGGAACCCTGAGCATGATTCGGCAATTTTTCTCGTTCGCGTGACCTACTTGTTATTCCTGAAATTACTATAATTTTGTATAAGCACTATCTTTTTTATTATCTATTATTCTATTGCATTCGGGTTTTGTACGAATTGTCCGTATAAGTACGACTAGACGGTGAAATATCTACCATCTATTTTGTTTTGTGCTTCTTGCTTTTCAGTCGGATTCTTATTTTGATGACAATAGACCAAGTATGGAAATCGGTTAAGTAGTTTCAAAGTCCATAGCGGACGAACAACGTGACACGTACTTTATATATATTAAGAGTAAGTTATAGCCTGACTACAGTCCCATCTGATGGTAAGTTGTGATATATCCTTAGGTGATAATGCGCGTTAAATTAATAGACTTCTATTCATTCCTGACTTTTGCGACACCCTTGTCTGCGATACGGGATTAGGGTCTGTTATCCATGTCGCCACAATACAGTCAAATTATGTTGTAGTTGGACATGTTAGGGTTGTAACGGTATAAATCCTTATACCGTTTTCCTTCTTCTTCCATTTATTAACTCCAACTGGTTACCATGTTCCAGTCAAAACCCGTCGCGTTCGCGGTGCGGACCAATGTGGACTACGATGGCACGCTGGACGACGACTCGCCGGTCCACGGCAGCGCTATCTCCTTCAAAGTCCGCGAATTCCTCCACATCAAGGTTACATTGACCTTCTTTTAGCACAGTATGAAGTAAAAGCTTCTCTTTGGACATATGTATATATAATTTAATAATTTAATACTTATAATTTGAAATTGGATTTGGATAACGATAGATGTTTATGATTAAATTGAGATAGGATTTCAATTTTAGCAGTAACCTCAAATATTATGGAAAACATCTCAAAATATGGATTATTATTATCAACTATTATAATATTAGATACATTTGGGAGAGTTTTCTTGCATGATACGCTTTAAGGGAGAACTATTGTGGAGTCATTTGAAGCTTTCCTAAACAATCTACTAAAAGTTCTTGAGAGTGGAAAAATTTTCCATGTGAGCTATATCTATCATAGATAAAAATTGTGTCGTTTCAGGAGAAGTACGACAACAACTGGTGGATCGGGCGGCTCGTGCAGGCGGACTCGGACATCGGGTTCATCCCGTCACCGGTGAAGCTGGAAGCGGTGCGCGCCGGGCTGGCCGCGCGAGGTCGCTACCCGCGCCCTCCCTCGGCCGCCAACCTCGCCGCGCCCGCGCCGGCGCATCCCC
>DWJN01004412.1:0-12441 GCA_018248895.1 Carystus phorcus
ATCAAACTGGACACGGTGTGCAAAATTAGATTAAAATCGGTTAAGTAGTTTAGGAGTCCATCGCGGACAAACACCGTTACACGTAATTTATATATATTGCGTTACACGTTGAATATTTAATTTAAAACCAACTAAAAATTTGCCCATTCGATTCGGCTAAAAA
This sequence comes from Carystus phorcus, assembly GCA_018248895.1. Classification (NCBI taxonomy): domain Eukaryota; kingdom Metazoa; phylum Arthropoda; class Insecta; order Lepidoptera; family Hesperiidae; genus Carystus; species Carystus phorcus. The sequence continues at coordinate 164 of DWJN01004412.1, forward strand.
TTTCTAGCCGAATTATTTTTAAATTTAAATTTGATCTGCTCAAAATTTGCACATATTATTAATAGTTATATATTTAATAACTGGGAGAATAAACTTTTAATGAAACACAGTTTCGAACTAACACGGGTATTAGATGCTTCAAAGATTTGTTATATTCATAATGCGGGTATAAAGTATTCTACGTTTATGTTTATTTAATTTAAGAACGTACATATAAAATGAGGTTATTCATTTAAAAGCTATCCATGTGTTTCATCCAAAACCTCTATCCACGTATTACACATTAGTGTTGGTTCTCACTTTAAACACCGTGACAGTAATTACAAAGATATTGATAAATCTGAAACGAACCAGACTTTATCCTTGACACGGAGAACATCGCTACATCACATCGATACTTGGAAGTGATTATTGTCTCGTTTAAATGAACATGTTATTAATACAAATAGTGCTATCAAATATATCAATATATCAGTTTGAAGATATAACAAATTTGCATACAAATTAATAATAAATAAGCAAAAATTAGAAAACTAAATTAAACAGCAAAACCTTTATCTGCAATTAAATTTTAATTCTCTACTTTTCATTTACGAGTATATACAAGATACGTACCTTGAAAGATACGTACATATGAACATGTATACTTAAAAATTTAATATAATCTACTAGAGGCTCTTCTGTGATTAGTTGTAAATCTTAGTAAATTTAAAAAGCAATATTTGTTTTTAAATTATATGTAATTAGGGTTAGAATGACTTATGTTAGTGCCTGCGTCTAGTAACTATGAATCTGATCCGTACAGATTGTTTAAGTACAGGTATTTTCGAAAACTAAGCCATACAAGTGTTCTAGTGAATTCCCTGGTGAAATCTCGAGGACTTTTTAATTGTATAAGAACAATAACAATTAATATTGTTCATGTAGAATATTGTGGTGTGCAAACTTGCAAAGACAAAAAGTAAATAAATAATTTCTGAGAGTTGCTGAGTTGCGTTGTGGTAAAACGTGATCTATACATATAATAAACTGTAACTGATTGCTGTCTGAACGAGGCAAATATATTTAAACATCCATAATTGGGACCTTTATATAAAAGAGAACCCAAAACAATGATGTTTCATTTTGTCTGTTCCTCTGTATATTTGTGATATGTGTATATCTCAGAAACGGCTTAACCGATTTCATTGCAGTTTTCAGTATTATAGTATGGCTTTACTTAACACTCAGTTTTTTTTTCATTTATTTATAAATAAACAAGTAATGTAAATTTATATCAATCATCCATTGACTGTTAGGCAATACGAAGTTGGCCGGGGACCTATTCGTTAATATATTATGACAAATCAAGTTTGATCAAGTGATTAAAAGCCAACTAAAGACTGAATATCAATAAAATGAATAACTGACCATGTCATTTGCTTCTAAACGTTGCATATCATGAGGTTTGTCATACGTTACATTTAAACAAAAACAATAATCACATCCAAGCCAGAACAAGAAGAACAAAAACACTACAAGACACGATGGATACAAAATATCCAATCATTATACATTTCAAAAAATATTTCATTTATTTTTTTGTGTTTTAAAACAATGTTCTCTAAGCACGCGACGACTGGGTTACAACTACAACACATCAAAAGTCTAGCTTCTTCTAAAACGAAAGAGAATCTACGAGATTTTGAAAACTAAACACATTGAGACTTTAATATTACTCACGAACTACAGTCTATTCTTTTACAGCCCCGAATATAGTTATTTTAATGGAATATCTATAAATATATGTTCGAAGGGCAACTTCATTTAATGCCATATAAGTTAGCACGCTAAATGCCATTACGGATTGTCACCAGGGACAACTGATTCGCATTGTAATGTTAATGCAAATTTCACCACCAAAAATATATTTATTACACCAAGCTGTACAAAGCTGAGTTATTTACAAAATGATTATGTGTTTGGGGTAAAGTTAATGTATCTGAAAATATATGTAACTTAAATTGTGTATACGTAAATAAATGAATATATATTCAAGGCTGTAAAATTTAATTTTAGAATCGCTCTTAGAGCGTTCATACATGTTAAGTCTGAATTGGTGTTATCCATTATTCCTGAAAGACGGTATTTATAGAAAAGATGATAAGACGAAGGGAACAAATTATACGATTTTGGCACTTGCTGTGTTAAAAATGGTACTTTCAAACGCAAATTATGTCATTTAAACATTTCTACTGCATTTTAAATAGCATTCATGACGTCAGGTATAGGTGAAATTACCGATGTAATTTTTATAATATATTATAATTATTCTTCGTTGTCTTTTATTTATTTGTAATCGATACCAATATTTCATTTTAAAGGTACCATTTCTACACAATGCGACATCTAGAACCAAATAGACGATACAATACTTGAGAAAAATCTTTATCAATAAGGCATTTTATAAGATCTTGGAAGTATCTGAAGGGTTTATAACCATTGTCAATTTACATTACAAGATTACAAGTCGAGGATTATCAAAAAATTTGGTGTTATTTATTGGGACTTAAATTTTATATATACCATATCATATAATGGAATGAACTCAAAATAAATGTAACTGACAATAAATGAAATAAAAAAAAAACACTTAAAATTTCAATAGCCTATCTAAAAGATATACGTAATGCTATACTATGTTACTCTCGACAATAGTTTTGTATATATATTACTTTATATTTCTCGCAATTTACCTAGCTAACGACGGGGCCATAGCCCTTTATATAACTTAGCTGTTTACGCAAACAGAATGTCGTATCTTACCCTTATGTCTAGCGTTACCTATATATATATAGTAGAAGGAAGTTCATAGCAACAAGAAAAGGCAACGACGCGTCCATTTTGGGTCCACCAAAGAAGAGAAGACGGTCGGCAGTTCTATACTTAGGTATATCTTTAAATTACCTTAACTTTAGGGATAATATATCTTACCTTTACCTAAGTCAAGCAATAGGCGAAAACGAATTCATTTTTTTCATATAATCGTTACCCTAATCATACACGGTGACTATACCTAAATTATCTATCTAATTGTTTTGTTAAATATTTCTGTGATATATTCAGTTTATTAAGAGGTCGAACCTCACTGACCATACTTTAAGTAAAAGGTAAGTACTATTCAATGACTTAAAAAAGTCCAACTACGCATCCTTATCGCTTACTTTTTACTCAAACGACGGTAATTTCGTTCATGATTGACAGGATCAAATAAATTGACTTATCGATTCGTACCTTAGCCGAAATAAACTATATTAGTTTTTATCATATATAAATATCTTACGATAAATATCTAGCGATATGTCTGACAAGTTTGACTACATGCTCAAATAATACAGGCTAAATAGAGAAAATAAACTACAACATAGAAACAAGAATATCATCAATACAATTTATAAAATACACCTTTTATAAAATATTGTATGTTTTGATTCGACGCTGGTTTGCGTTCTGACAAAATGTTTCAAAAAACACTCAGTAGATACTATTTAAGAAAAAACTAATCGTCTCCATACGAGGTGTCCGCACGGAAATAAAACGAAGTAAATAAATTTACGATGACGGCAACGCAGCAGAAATAATTTTTTCGATTTTAGAAAGGAAATTAATTTAATATTTCGAAATACACCCACGCCCGTTTTAAACTAACTACAGTAAACGGTTAAATGCACTTATATGCTACACAATAAATATTTTTTCTTTTCTTACATCGTAAATAAATCTAATATTTCGCTACATTTCTGTATTTTTCTCAAAGTTCCATTATGATCTTCAAGTATCCATTATTACTTAGACACAACCATTTTTTTAACAGTAGATAGGTAATATTATCGTGATTTGTCTATAAATTATGATTCTGAATTTGGCAATGTCACGGAATCCAGAGAAAGAAACACTGGGTGCGTTTATAGAGAAGCCGATTTCAATCAGTGTGCTTTTCGAATCAAGAAATAAAACTGAATACAAGTATGGGTGAAGTAAGAAAACGTCTGAGATAAAATCATATTCAAAAACAACTCCTTCAAATTGAATATGACATGCTTGAAGGGGATTGCTTCACATTCCTATCGATGTATTATTATTAAAAATATTTTTAAACATGAATATTACATTTAATGATGGTTCATACGGCTAGCATAGCTTTAATATACAGAAATCTTCACTTTAAACGCACCCGACAAAGAAATGAATAGAAATTATTTGTATAGCATCCGTCTAATCGTATATTTTAAAAACTATGTTTATATTCGATCCTACCTTTCTCGCATATAAAATGTCTTAAAAAACTTCTCACTCGTGATGGGAGCTTGCCTATTTTTCAACTAGATTTTCCCTACTAAACATTTTTCCAAAAATCTACATTTTTTTGTCCACTAATCTTACGCTAACTTGTGCTATCAGATCTTTGGTACTATGTCAGATCGCGTTAACCGTACGGATATAATAAGTATGGAAGTTGGGAAGTTTTCGAAACTCGGAACGTTTTATAGCGGAAAATTTTGAACATTTCGCGGAAATTCAAAAACCATTTTATGGCGGAAATTAAAAATGTTTTGTCGGAAATTCAAAAAACGTTTTATACTAGAATTTCAAAAACTGTTTTAAAATCTGTTGCGTCACTTGTCTTGTGTTATCGGAAATCAAAATAGACATTCAATTTAAGTAGACAATTAGAGTATAGTGTCTTCAATGAGTATAGATTATTCTCATTTAAACTGTTAACCATTATTGCGTTAAATACAGTTCAATAATTTCTGAAATCGCTTCTTCGCGCGTGCAAACGTTTAAAATATTTATAACAATAACTACTTTTATCTATACGAATACAAATAAAAAAATTCAGTGTTTGTAATATTAAAAAAACCTCCTTTTACTAAATGCATATATACACGGTAAATATACCAAAATAACATTTTTATAATTTTTTTTCCGTTTTCTGTTTTTTTTTGGCGAATCTCTGGAACGGCTGGGAGTTTTGACAGCTTTGACAGTTCTTCGTAAGATTTTAAACAAATAATTTGCAATAAAATAATATTGCGACTATAAATTGAGATGTAAGCTGTCCTATCTTTCAAGTTGGATCAAACTGCACACGGTGTGCCAAATTTGATTAAAATCGGTTAAGTAGCTTAGGAGACCACCGTGACATATAATTTATAAACATATGTATATTAAGATATGCCATGTACAGACAGCATTCAATAACAGTTTTATTATATGTATAGATGTTATATATATATAGATTACATAATATATAAAGATAAATAGTGAGTTACTCAAATACAATTTTATTGTCATTAGTATCATCACTAAGCCAATTATTAGTACAGACGTTACTGAAACAAACAATTTTTATCGTTTTCCTAAACAATGCGGTTGACGCGGTCGATATAAAAAATGTTTTCCTGTTTTGACACTGAACGAAATATAACGTAAATATATCACCAACCTACACTGGAGCAGCGTGGTGGAGCATGCTCCAAGCCTCTATAGAGATGAGAGACCCGTGCCCTGTAGTGGCCATTAACGGGTTGGAGGCAAATATACCTTTAATTGCAATAATGTTTTTTTACATATAAGTTAATGTATGACTAGTACTATGATAAACAGACTGTGAAATGAAAAATGATACACCCAATACAGAAAATTAAACTCAAATTCAAATTTTACTTATTGCTCAATTTACATTAAAAGGAGCGTACAATTAAATCTTATCTATTATTATGGCATATCCTGCCAAATGGGGTAAAAAATATAAACGTCATTTGTAATTTTAATAAGTTTCAATTAATTTATAAAACTTGTTAAATAATAATTATTAAATTCATACACAATATTATTAATCGACTAAAAAAAAGGTTTCTCAATTCGTCTCTATTTTTTAAATTAGATTATTGAAATAAATGAGTCATACAAACTTAGATTCATCTAAATAGGCATTTATTGAATATAGGTCTTACGGTCGGAGTCACTCATCGTTCAAATTTATGCCTTGCTGGGTATCGAACCTAGGACTCTTTGAACGGCTGTCCAACATGATTACCATTACACAGATCGTTACTTAATTTAATCAATATTTACAACCCTAATTATTATGAAACTTAATCAATACCATTAGTATAGTGTCATTGAAATAAAGTCTGCGTTAAAATAAATATGTATAATTTAAGGCTAATAAAAAAAAATTAAGAAAGTAAAGGAGTCTCCTTCATTCCATTCTACATTTAAATCTGGCAATAATTCCATATTCAAACTTTCGCATTGACGCGGGCTAACGTCACACCGCTGGCCGTTGAAAAACACCGCTGAGTCACTTTTATAAAAAGAAGAAAAAAGTCGATAAATTGCGTAACATCAGTACGTTGTCGTAGGTCAGCGCCGCACACACGCGAACGACGCACACACGCAAACGCGAGAGCAATGCACGCAACTTGCGGTATCTCATTTTGCGGATATAACAATTTTTCGATATAGTCACATTACCTAGCTATCTGTCTCGCTCTAATTGGAACACCGTCTCTGTCAATTGGACAATTGGTTTGCTTAACTTCAAAATTACAATACCTACTGCGTTTTGTTGAATGTTAAATAATTTTATGCTTGATAGCATTAATATGATTGTTTGTATATTAGAAGTGCTATTGTATGACTTCAGGTAGGTATTGAAATTTGAAACTTGATGTATATATAGACATTTTAATTACGTTTTCATAAACGCAAACAAAGCAAAATATGTCAATTTTAGCAATGTTATAAACAACAATTAAATTATTGTGTAAGGTCGAGTATAGTAATTCGACACTTCCTTTTTCTAGTTAACTGCGCACAATTACGGTAACACTAAAAATTGCAAGTGAAACAAAATTTTAAAGTAACTTTAAATAGCAAAAGCAGAGCCTAAAAAGAGAATAATATTTCTTCCGTTTGTCTAAACTAAACTGGTTCGGCGCACGCGCTGGATTCGCGTGTGTGCGTGGCTCGCCTGTGTGTGTGATGCGTATGCCTTGTCTTAGGTTAGGGAGGTAAGCGACCTCTCTCGTTTCGCAGACTCCCATTATTTTTATTATTAACTGAACCGACACGTGGATACAGAACCGCGCTTTTATTACGCTATCTTCCTCTCCCAACGATTTATGGCTCGCTAGCCTTTAATGGCCACATTTTTTAATTTCGTCACGTATTTTTAATCTGTACAGTTTGGAATCTACAATGGCCTTAATAAAGTGTTATTTGAATCGTTTTTTTTTGAAATTGGAATAGTTTAAAATGAACACGAGTTCGATTAATACATCAATGTATCTCATTAATATTTTTAAATATAGAACAATAAATACACCAACTTTTGAAAAATAATATTTTTAAAAATTGGTTTATTATACAATTTTATATTTCAAATTCTCAATTTGAAATTTATGAAACAATTTATTCCGATAATTAGATATTAGTATCGTTAAGGTAAATAACATGATTTAAACTATTACGTAAAATATAATTGCTTTGTGACCATTTCCATAAAACTTTCCTGTAAATTTCCAAATCATCGTGCATAGTACAATGCTTTTATTTAAAAGGTATATTAGGTAAATGACACGAATATATTGAATGGGCGGAGACGATTTATATTCAAATAAAACGTCTTTTGATGAGCTTTAATTAAAAATTTACATACAATACTTTTATAATTATTTACTTTCCGTTTAATGCGTAATGTCCGCTAGTGGTAAAAATATATGGAAGATATTAAAAAATATATATGTCTGTTTGTATGCAATTTTGTTCCTGAAAATTTCTGCGGCGAAACTGGTTTGAATTCGGGGGAATTTTAATAACTCGAATAAAATTATTTTTCATAACACTGGCAGCATACCGATTGAGACTAAACTTATGAATAGGAACTTTCCCGAAGATCTCAGTAGCTTAGAAAAAACTATAAATAAATAGATCCAGTACTTTTCTTTCTTTCGTCTTTCTTTGGCCAGCTACTAATCGATAATGCTTTTGGTGTACTGTCCTTAGGCACAGAAATCCACTCTGGTCAACTCTTTTGTCGGTTATTTACTTAAAAAATATCCCAATGACCATGTTTAAAGGACAATAATCTTGTTTATTCTCGCACAGATGGAAATGTCCCCAGGATATAACTAACAAAGTCTTACCTACGCTTTCTAAAAACCTTGTAGGTGATGTAGGTTTTTCTCTTGTTCTTATAAACTATGCTTTACAATAATTATTAAGGTACCGGTTACCGGTTTTTACTTAGGTACTTGAAAATATATTTCTATTTAATGTAAATGTTACCTATTTTTTTTAATACGAGTAAATTTTAATGTATTAAAATATACTGAAAAAAGATTAAAATGGTTTATGGTATTATGTGAGTTTAAAGTTTTAGGAACCAATGTACATAATAATATTTGGTAATTGTTTTTTATAAGTATTGCATCAGAATTTCAAATTAAAAAAAAAATAGATACGTGTATTTATTATTTAATGTATGGTTTACGCGAGTTTAAAGTCTTAGGAACCAATTAATACAGTAATAAAAAAAAAATTTAAGTGTTCCGCTTGCACCCGTTCTAGAGGATGTAGAAACGCGAGTTTGATGGCTTTGATCGTGACCTGGGCTTCATGAATACTGCATGGACGGCATCGGTTTGAAATTACAATACCCCGCGACTAGAATCGCCCATTCCGATATATATTTTTAAACACACTCTATTAAGACATTGTTTGTCACAAGTCAGTTTTATAGCTTGTGTCAAACTATTTTTTGTGACGTGCATTTAATTAGCTGTTTTTTATTGTATTTTTTATATAGTTTTGTTGTCAATTTGATTACAAATTAATAAAACTATTATTGTAATGTAAAACGCTGTTTAAATATTTCGAATGTTAATGTTTTTTATCCGTGTTTCATATTTTAAATATATTTTTACCTTTAACTTTGCGATTACAGTATGAATCTTTTGTATAATAAAGAAAAGAAAATACAAAAATAAAGTTAAATATAATTTTACAATATTGGCATAAACAAAACAATATTATGGTTGAAAGAAAAATGTTTGCGAATATTAAAAAAAACAATACAAGAATTAAACACGACTCCATAAAGATTTCACCTCTATACTTTCAACTTTGACTCAGGATATTATAAACACTGACAATAAATGAATATTTTTTATCTGTCCGAGACGGGCGTCGTAAACAACTTAACGTAAAAATAAAGGGCTATCGTACCTTCAGGGCCGCTTGATAAGAAAAACAAAGGTCTTTATCAGTAGTGCAATAAGCGAGGCGTTGATCTTTTGACCAATTGAAAAAAATGTTTGAAAATTGTTGACATATTTTATGAAAATAATTTTTCAATTTTTATAGTCCGAGACGATAAATTTTTAAACAAAAATCCGCATCCTATTTCAATATGATGACTAAAGCGCATTCTTATTTCAAACTTTTAATAATTGTTCCTCGTTTGAATATTTAAAATAATGTCTTATCATTTATTTACAATATGACGATGTTTGACGTAATAATAATAAATGTAACGTACATGTTTGTTGTTTAACGGAAAAAATACTTTATTGTGATTATCACAATTTGTAGGTAAGTAGGTTTGATAATGTTTTGAAGTAGTATATTTTCAATTATTTTCGCGAGTATAATACATATTGTACCTCCAAGTACCGTTTGATTTCATTAAATTCTATTATTAATATTATTTGCATTAAGATTTGAGTAAAATGCGCATGGGCTAATATATGGGTCATATAATATATGGCCCATATCTATGTATTCTTTTGTCAGTTAAACAAAAACAACACTATAAAGATATAGATACTATATACAATTATAAAGATTAAAACGCAAAAAGAAACCAAAATTCGACTGCCAAAAAAAGCGTTCTGTTTTTAAAACAATGGCGGTAAACAGATTGATTAAAAAACAGCAATAATTGGCGGTGTATAAACCTTGGACAAATGCCAATGTGCTTTCGTTTATAGAACCTTGAAATTATTTATTTTTAGTAGCCGACTTCTTCATGAAGTGATATAACTAAATAAATATTGAGACAGAGCAATAGTGTTGTGTTGTCAGTAACTTTTTAATTTCTCCTTTTTTATTTACGGCCAGACACAACTTTTGATGTTATGTTTTATTTGTGACGGTAATCACTTATCAGTGTTTTTTTTTAACTAGTGAACAAACAAGTAGATGAGTTACATGATAGTAAGTTACCATCGTTGTCCAATGGTTTCAGCAACACCAAATACATAACTGATGTCTGCAAAGAAGGAAGTAGAAAGAAAGTGGCTCGTAACCTTCCAACTGGAATACGACGAATAGCTCACCTAAGCTTAGTTGATATAATAATATCAGTGACAATACTAAACACCTGTCGAACAGAAACAAAACCTCCATTTAGATTAAAAATATAAGCACTTTGCTTCGATCCGTGCAAACTTCACCTCTTAGAAGAGTTTAGCAGCTTAAAAATCAATAATAATAACACTGCTAAGACAATCCTTCTACGAAGCCCTACCACTAAGGGGGCTCCTGTCATATCTTCTGACAGACAGGCAGACCAGAGTGTCTGCTCAAACTCAAATCATTTATTTCACGTAGGTATTTATATATACTCTTATGAAACGTCAAATATTTTGCATCTACCATCGTTTCGGAAGGGTGCCTTATAAAGAGGAGAAGAAACGGCGAAAGAAACTCCTCAGCACATCTTTTAGAAAAACAAAATCTTACATCTAATAACAGTTTTAAAAAACTTAAATAACATTACAATTGCCTACTAACTTAGGTAGAACTGGTTGTGATTCTTTATTTCTACTGGTTATTATTATTATTATTTCTGTTGGTTTCTGCTGGTATGAGACTGGATTCTGTATACTAGGCCACGCCTTAAACAGACAGGTCTCTTTGTTGATTTGTTCAAATTCAAATTAAAAATCATTTATTCATATACCTAGGTATTATTTCATTACACTTATGCACGTCATTTTTTTATTCTACCACCGTTTCGGAAAGGTGATTTTACATCGAGGAGAAGAAACGGTGAAAGAAACTCCTCAGAACATTTTTAAACTAATACACATACGATCACTAGCCTTTGCAGAGCTGGATACGGCATTCTTATTTCCAGGCGTCCTTATCATTTATATATTCATCTATATTGAAGTTACGTGATTTCACGTGTAGCTAAAACTTTTCTATAGGTAATTCCCTAATCAAATTTGGTATTTTATTGTGAAAACGGACACCAAGTCCAATTAACGATCCCTGTACCTTACTTAGGCAAAACAAAGAAGTGATCAAATTAAATATTTCTTATAATCTTGTTAATTACATAAATAAACTTCAAAAATAATTGTAATGTAATACAATGTCTTATTTGAAGGTCCTTAGGTATAGTTTCAACAAGTCTAAGAACCAGTTTTGGGAAGTAACTCTTAACCATAATGTAATTAATTGTTGCTTGACCCAAACTTAACCCTAAACAGATTTGAAGTTGCTTCACGGTAATTTGAAACATTTGACACCAAAGAGTTATCCTATCTTTTTTGACACAGTAAGATATAATAGATGTCGTACACAAATAAGAAATCCCAGTATTTATTTTGGTCAATATTTAACTTTAAACGGTTTAAACAATAAAGTAAAACTGCCTTTAAAAATAATAAAATAATTTGATAAGGAAATCTTTTTAGGAAGGTGCCTTTAGTTTAAATCAATTAAAAAACTGACACCGACTTCCTAACCAGTTTTCCTCATCAAATTATTTTTTGAAGGAGGTTATACTTTTTTTTTAATTTGACAACGCATTATAGCTTTGATGTGGCTAATATCCATACAATAACCATTTATTATGTGGTTTGTCCTTTCGTTCGTAAAATAGTTATATAAGAAAGATTTAATTTGGAAATCGAACACATTATCCATAAAAGAATGCTTACGAAAACCTTATTATAAAAACTAGTTAAAACTATTTAACTGTTCAGTTATTTATTCTTTTTTGCAAAATACAAAAAAAATACAAATGGCGGTCTTAATGCTAAAAGCATTCTCTTTAATTTCTCATTCATTCATTCATTTATTCATTTACTATTAAATACTAATAGTACATAGTCACATACATACATAGTATAATAGTTGCATAACAGAATAAAAATGCTACACGCATCGCCTTTCCTTCGATCAACACTGTTAGACATTGCATCATCGTTGCATAC
>DWJN01004413.1:0-12439 GCA_018248895.1 Carystus phorcus
ATGAGTTGTAGAATCTTTTACAATAGATGGTGTTAGTAACATTGTGACCACGCCATCTATTGAATAATAAGGTTAACTAACTGTGTTGTCAGGTAAATTGTTTATATTTGAAATATATATACATTTTGATAATAATTATTTGATCAAACTTAAACAATGTTTTAATCCGATTTTATTAAATTTTATGAAGAATTTCAATCTGCAACAAAATTCTATTTTGAATTATAGCAACCCCAAACGTCACTCCAGTTCCAGACCCTGCAGCATACCGTAGACGGTCGTTTATTGGCCACTCTCGGTGATTGGTGGACGCCTAGCTTTGGTTTTGTCTGTATTGTACTTCGTTTCGTTGTCTACGTTAATTCGATTCGCTGTGAGTGAGTAAAGGCGTTAAGTTGAGCGTAGTAGGTACGTACGTAATAACTTGTAGTCTGCAAACATAGGCATTCCGCAATAATAAGTATTGCCGTCTTCAATTTATCTTTTACAAAAACTATAGTTGCTAAGTGTGCTGTGATTTTATATTCTTTTATACGAACGAATTAGTGTAAGTAAAGAGGTGATCGCTGAACAAGTACTTACAGTTGCCGCACTGTTGTCGATGTTGTGATTTTTGTTTTTGTGATATTAGTGATATTACTTGTGTGACGATGGCAGATAATTCAAAATTGACCGAGGAAGAGTTGATGGAAATCCGGGAACAGTTCTCACAGGTATTTTATTTGTATTTTATATATTAAATAACCGGTTCGGAATTCAATTTAAAATCATATAGATTTAGTTAACGAGTTTATATTAAAGTTTTAATTCGTTTATGGTTAATTACAAAAACTCCCAATTCATTGGTGTTTTCATATATTTTTTTTAATGCTGTAATATCAGCGTTTTGGTATGTCCTGCCGCGAATCCGCGTGTGGTCTGCCTTTAGCGGAACACGAAATTGTAACCTATTTTCGGTTTGGAATTTAAGTTACTTGTTTTCTTTACTTTATAATATGCGACCACACATGTACTTATGTTTTCTCTTTTCATTCCTCCAAAATAAATAAACATATAAATCATTTAAAAATACTGTCTATATTTCTCATTTATTATGTTTTTTTATTTTAGCTATGAATTAATGAAATGGTATTTCTACATCTAGTCAAAAATATTTGACCCATTTAATTAACTATATGCTAGGTACTTCATTCATATCATTTAATATAACCAGGAAAGGCAGCCTTTCCATGAGTATTTTGTACCAATCTCCTCCAATTTCCCAAAAATGCGAAAAATGATTCCCTACACTGCTATGGGTAAAATTATTTGATGTATATTAATAGGGTGGTAATCAAGCAGGTAATAAGTTACTACATGGAACAAACTTTCTTCCTTGGCCGAAAATGCATTAGTGATGCCTTTGTTGTTGCTGATATCTATGGGCAAAGGTGATATATGTAGCTTGTTTGCTTATTTGTCGTTTAGATAGAAAAAAGCTGGTGAAATATCCTAAAGAAGAATTCTAGTACTATTGCATCCATTGAACAGTAGTCTGTTTTACTGTAAGCTGGAGAAATTGGGATGGACTTGGCTGTAAATAGATCTGACGGAACCTGACTTATATAAATGCAAATCTCATGTTTTTCAAAACAAATTGTATGTAGACAAGAATCATCAATCAATAATAACCATACTATACAATTACCATTTTTTTGATCAAGAGAGAGATACCATTTTTTTGATAAGTAAGTCATTTACTTAGTTGATTTTTACTCCTATACAAAAGTAAGTAAAAAACAAAATATACTTGAGCCAGTTTGGTTTTTACATGAGATGTATGTATGATGTAATGGAGCTTAATGCTTAGAATAAATAAAATAATTCCAATAACACAGAAAAAAGGATTATACAAAATGACTAACTCCACAATGTGTTATCTAATCTGAATATAAAAGAAGCAGTTAACACTTGATAATGTCCGTTATTATCAGTATTATCAAAGTTGTCATACCATTAAAATATATATAAATATATTTCATAACTACAATTTACATACATGTAGTGGATAACTGCAGTTTGCAAATACTTCCTGTAAAAAAGCCAGAAATGCTTTTAACTTTGTCAAGTTGTAAGAGAGAGACTAAAAATGGTATCCAAAATTTTAATAAATATAACTAAGAAGATTAACAGAATAAAATGTTACTGATATTCAGAATATTTGATGACCCAGATGGTGCAAAACTCATCATGCTGGATCATAGTTCAAAAGGTCCCGGGTTTAATTCTCAGTAAGGCAAAAATTTTAATAATTTGTGTGTTTTTGTTTTCTATCATGGCCTTGACACAGGGAAACCTAAAGTGAAGCTATGAATCTAGTGATATTATTATCCTCCATATTCTGGAATTAATCACGGATTTTTGACACTATGATCTTATTCAGCATCAGCATTATGAATTATGATCTTATTATTTAGAATGTAGGCCTGTGTGGACATTATCTGGAACTTGCGGATAGAATTCTTTTAAACGCAGTAATGATTACTTAGTAATGTATGTAGAAATTATTCTAAGTATAATATATATTTTAATCTCCCTGCATTACCTAACTGACTATTTAATTAATTTTAATGCTTTTTTTACATTTCAAACAAATACAGACATTTTAAACAAAGACGTAAATACATTACTGGAGATGTAGTAATAGCAAAATGTGTGCTTTAAATACAAGTATGTAAATATGACATCTGTGCTCTGGTGATAAGGATAATTTTACTTGACAAATACTATAGTAATGACTATTAAATTTGGTTTCATCTGCCTACACATTAGATGCCTGGCTTTATTCTTCTTCAATATTTATTCTTAATACTAACATCAGTCAACTAAAGTAAGTTGGTACCTTTGTTTTTCTCAAATATAGACTTCTCTGTAACTTTAATGTTTAAATTGGGCTCTCTAGAATTAGTGATATTTCGAAAGTTTTAAGTATAACTTTCAAAACTTAAATTTTATTGTAATTATGGGTGTGAATGAAGTTTGGGTGATTGTCAATTTAACTACATATTTCCTGCCTGGATATTATATTCGTCCATATTTTCCTGCGATGATTATATTTTGTAATAAATATAATGTACATTTTCTCAAAAAAATCATAGTTATATAGATCGAGTCAATACTAAACTTCTCTGCTCCTATCCTGATACCTTCTCCATAACATATGTTAATTCATCTACATTTAAGCACAAATAGAAATTAACCGCATCACAGCACCAAGAACCTTTGAGATTTAAACCTACATCCAAGATCTTTCGCTTTCAATAAGTTATTGGTTTCAGCTAGTATTGGATACCTTTTAAACAAAATCTTTATTTATACCGAGAACATTGATTCTCTAATGGATTTATATAATCTTTACTTACACATCTTACTATGTGGATGTGGTTTACATGTAAATAGTGATACCGATGATTACGTCATGCGTCATTGGTCTGTTGCCTCACGTACGACCGCAAGGTAACTTGTGGAATTTTACTAAGGTACTTATTGTAAGTACCCCATGTAGTGTGAGTGATGAAATTAAACTTTAAGGAAACCCATTTGATACATATTTAAAGTAGTTGGATTTTCTCACCCCTACTTATTACATGATGAGTGAAAGAAAAGTAATTATCAGGTAGGTATATTTTTTATATTATTTTGTTATCAGATTATGACTAAAATTTTTCGAAACATGGAAGTTGTCCCCTTTATTTATGAGAAAAATATAAATTTGTAAAACAAATAAGATTTTGACTGAAGAAAATAAAATATCGTTGCAGAAAAAGCATTAGAAAAATGTCGAAAAATAAATTCAATACTTTCTTTTTTTCCAAAAAAAATCCATATGTTTGGTTATCCAGTCTGTATACATTTTACGTGAATAATATCCATACTCTTCCGAGATTCTTTTTTAAGAGGTCTAAGACGACATATAACGCGAATTAGTCGGTAATAGTATGAAAAACTGATTGGCTTTGAAAGCTACCCCAGGGTCATTTTTTAAATTTTTAAATGAATTAATAGTCCAACTTCTACTATTTAAGAAAGAACTTAGCTATTATCATATGTATACACATATGTATTTATTGATAAGTGTGCCTGTCCGTTAAGTAAGTAACCTCATTTGTTTTGATTGGAGGTGAGCAAGTAGTTTATTTGATGGTAAGTGGTCACCATTGTTTTGTACTGTAAGCAGGCAAAAGGGCAGACGGGTCATTAAAATAAATGTACTTAAAACAATATAGCTTTAAATCATAGTCCTCTTAATGCTTATTTTGATGATAAGGTGACGTCTCGAACCTTTCTCTCGTTCATTCTTTGTGCTTATATTATAGTATTTTTTTTATTTCTATGGAATAAAATAATAAGTATATATTTAAATATAATATATCTTTATTGTTATAAATGTGAATGTAAGCTTATTTATTACGCTTTCACGCCAAAGCTATTCAATCGATTATCATGAAGCTTTGTTGACATATTATTAGATGTAATAAAAAGGACATAGGATACTTTTTTTTCCAGAAATATGAAATGAAAATTATGTAATGATCTTTGATATTTATTTGAGGGCTTCAATGCGAGCGAAGCCACGGGCTAAAAGGCTAGTCATATTATAAAGCTGATATGAAGACACTTATTTGTAACTTATTAGCAGTGCTTGACTCGTTAACTGGGTCAGTTTGGATATTTTAAAACATTCGCCTCAGCAGAACGTTTACAAGCAAAACACTTAGTCATACATACATGGATATGTAAAGCTATACAAATATTCCTTTCGTGCGTCATACATACTTTACCCAAGAGGCAATTTCGTGTGGCCATAAGGTTTTGTATTCACGGTGCGTCGCCATACTCTCCATCGACTGCCTTGACACCGTATTCTACACGCTTCAGTATTCAGTCTTATTTCGATGTATTGTATTTGCAGCACGATTTTTGTGTCTACATTACAACATCAAGCGATAATGGCATTGTAATGTATTGTAATGTTTTGAGTTACCTCCCAGCTATCACCGTTCTGGAATCAAAAATAGAATGGTTCTTTTCATTGCCTTATTTGTTGTCAGTGCATCTGTTACGGTAGTGTAACGTTTAACACTTACCATGTGGCCAGATATGGTCGTGGCTGTAAACGTGTTTGTTCGTACGAAATACAGACTTGCTTATTTGTTAATTTTCGTTGCCTTGCCTTTCATCTTATCTCGCCATTTACATACTACACGCGTATAACAATACTACATATACAACAATGTGCAACAACATTACATTGTTATTATTATGAATGTACTATACGGTAATTACTCGTGTATATATATGTTTGTATTATCCTTAAAATATACTTTATAATACTGACCGATGTTTGCCTATATTGTCATAATATATTGTGTTTGTAATGTCAGAAAAATTAAAGAATATTTTATAGATAATAAAATCCGAGAGTTGATATTGTTTTTTTATTAATTACTAGGTTAGGTTAAGTACAATCCGTCTTGATGGTAAGCGATGATGCAGTCTGAAGTAAAGCGCATAACTTATCTATACCTATTAACATTTTCTATTACTGAACCGAAAAATCCGTATAATACTTTGCTAAATTACTTATTTAATCCCAATCACTACCTGCTACCTCGTAAATACTTTGTTTTCACTAAATTATTCTTGTAGAATTCATTCATGCCTTAGGTAAGGGTAGGTAGGTAGGTGTGAAAAAACATGCTTTAGTGTAAACAAATATCTAATTGTATCGTTTCTCTCCCGCAATGTATACATAAGATTTAAATGCTATAAAACTTAACGATGTTAAAATGATAATTTATGTAAGGAGGCATGGGGGCACTTTAAATAATATCAATAATAATGTAAATAATCGTTTTCAGAGTGAAATAAGTAACTGAGAGTATCGCTAATATAGTAGAATAATATAAATAAATAAGTTATTCTATTAGATAGACGATATGAATGACTTTATTGACGGTTTTCTAATTGCTAATTATAATTATTTATATTTCTCAGCTTTACTATCTTCAGTATTACAACTTACAACACGGATAAGGAATGCCTCGATATCTAACAAATTCGATTTTGAGTATTATGAGAACCCTATAAGAAACTTTCAAGTATGCTGGATTTGTCGATATTTTTCTTTATCAAAGCAAGGGATAAAGTCTTTATAATAGGTACGCACATAAACAACCGGTCAAAGGAAAGTTACACAGTGTGTCGTAGCACTGCAATGTTTACGCGGAAAAACCATAAGGTTCAAGAGATACAGTTCTGTGACAAATGGGACGACAGCCTTTGTAAAAGCGTCCCATTCCGTAGGGAGTAACCCTGACAAATATAATATGCACAAGAACTTAGGATTGTGTAATGAAACGAGCAACCATAATACACATAACCTTAGATATAAGGTAAAGGACACATAGTTTATATGTACTTTCCTCCTTAGAGCAGCTAATCCATAAACAGTATCACGTAGACAGTCTTATGCGTTATCTGGCATCTTTGATATGCGCACAGTAACACGACTCCAGCTCGGATTGTGAATATTGTAATTCGCTGCCTTGCTCCAAAAGGTACCGATAGCAAAAAATACACATGATACAAGTATAGGATATACCTATTGTTTTAGTCTATTCTCTTTTGGCAAAGCTCTTTTTAAAAGCTAAAATTTGTATCTTAATGCAACTCCCTACATAGTTTTAATACGTTTTATATTTGGTTAAAATGCGCACTTTTGTTGTCTTTACACGATTCTTATACAAAACACGAGATAGATTGTAAATGTATCTAGTGGACGAACTTCCTAAGTTACATAAACATTTATGATAATAAAATTCATTGATTAGTTGAGTTACAGACTTAATAATTCACGTCTCTCTTCCAGAAGTCACATTATGTAGCCACCCAGACAAAGGATTTTAAGTAGAAAGCTTTATAGACGATGTACGTATAGATAGGTTGTAGAGTCAGTAAATTGCTACGATGTGTTTAGTTCCAAGGACTTAATTATTGGTATGGAAATAAAGTCAGAAAGTTATGCTCAAGTTAATAATATTAGTTTGTAATTTGCGTACGTATGTTTTAAAATAAGTTATTTTCTCTTTATTAGGAACCTTTTTAAAACGGTGGTAGATGCATAAAGTTCATAAATGCATTTAAACGAAAAGTGTTTTGAGTTTGATTTAAAATGGTGTTATTAAATAACTATTACTTTTTCTTAAGATGATACAAGTGAAGGAGGAATTGCATAGAAAATTAAAAAACATCTTTATAGCACGAATCTTTATAGCAGATTTTGACCGCTGCGAATGGACCGCACATGTTGAACTTAGAAGTTAGTTATTACCCACAATGGATAGATACTACTATAATATGTTACGAACCACGTCTAAACTGCCATACACTTTTGCAGTTAATGAAATTAAAGGACTTCCTTCAGATAATCCTATTACAATATTAACTTACTGGACATTCACAGACGGACATGCCAATTAAAAAAAAAACAATAGCTGGTATAGAAAACATTCATAATAAGATTAACTTATTTAAGCAATTTCGTCTACCTTCTAAGATTTCAGAATTGGGTAAAAAAAGAAATGAAAAGAAAAAACAAAAAAAGAACTGTTTTCCCCGGCAAAATTAATGTTGGATTAAGTAATTAATACGTACAGTATATCAGAAGTATAAATAATTAGTATATTATACTTAAAGTAAACATTAAAGTATTCTACGTTTAAGTATTTTACGTTTCTATAGAAGCTGCTTTTCAGTCCAAGTGGAACTGACATGAAGGATTTTCGTCCTGGTAAGAACACGACATTTATTTCGAGATTTAACAACCTACATGAATAATGTTCGTCATTAACATACATATAAAAGATAATTTGTGTTATATAGTTTTTTGCCCAAATTAATACAGCGTACTGGATATCCAATAAGGAACTGTTGGTATATTACTACAACTTCCGTTTATGGAATTGTTATTTATCGGTTATTAATATCGAAATAATATCGGTTTAACAGCGGAATGCGGTCGGAGGGTTCACCGTGGCACCTTTGAGGTCGTTTGCTTTCCGTTATGAGTCATTACATCGTAATTTTAGGAAGTTCTTCCAATCTTCGCCCGATATGTTAAAGGATAATATTAAATACTTCGAAAGGAGTTAAGTGTTTTCTGTAGATAGATATATCCTATATTGTTTGTTCATCATATTGCTACATCGCAATTTTGTCCAAGTAACTATCAGAGGCCAATGAAAAAATGTGTTTGTGGTCAGTAACGGTATACAATAATCAAATAAGAAGAGACATAAAATATTAAGAATTGTCTAAATATGTATCTTTACCCTAGCAGAAATACCGTAATATTGTTATGCTACTATTACATTAAAATAATTAAAGTTCCGCCAGGAAGCAACTAGTACTTTTAACTACACATTTTTCATTTATTCACGCGACTAATATTTCATTACATTAATTACGTGTAGTGTGAAATTCACTATGTTTATATTTGATAGTAAATTATACGTAATTAAATTACTTTCAGTAACAATCGCTTAATGTACCTATTGAGTTCTAAAATATAGTTTCCAAAACATATTTACAATGCAAAAGTATCATATTTTTTGCGTGGAATGGTAGATTAAGTACATATGAGGAGGTTTGTAACCGTTGTTATTCCGCACACATGTGAATTTTTGCATAAAAATCAAATTATGATTGAGCGTTACTATTCTTGTTATATTGACAACGAGTTCAAAGTTTATTTTTCAAATATTTCATGTCCAATGAAGTATATATCCAAAGACAATACTATAAACATTTCATACGAAATCACATTATTATACTGGTCTTTAAAGTAATCTACATTTGAATTATTATCAAGAAAACGGTTTATAAACATCACTAGTATATATATCTGTAACCGACAGTATCCGAGTGTCCAATTTTTCAGTAATGAGTCGCCAAAGACTCATATGGCACTCAAGTTTATAATATTAATATAATATAGCTACAGGTTGACTACACTTGAAACTCAATACTTAACTAATTAAAAGGTGAAAAGTAAAAAAATGTTGCCAATGAAAACATCCTTAATTATGGCCTTATAATAAAGAATTTACTCATGAGAGAATTAAAATTTTCTTTCAAGTTTTTGAAGCTCATTCATTTAGTTTTTTCGTACGTTATTTCTTTTTTTTATAACACTGTTCAATTTGCCGTTTTAAATGCAATCTGTTTAAGATATAATTATGTTAGTATTTAAATACTAATCTCTAAAACAGCTGCCTAGTCGTCTGACCTCATTAAATATGGTTAAGTAATTAGTACTAATCGTTCTTGGTTAACATTAGTTACTACATGTGAATAATCGCGTTTACTTGGTAGTAAATACTATTCAGTCTATAGTTGGTTATAATGTGTAATCGGCAATAAATATATTGTTAAAACTATATTGGTGTCGTTGTGACAACAGTGTATTGAAATGAACACCTACCAATAGATTATAATTATTCAAAAAATCCTTCATAATAGTTTTTCTAAGATTTCATAGTTCTTTCCTATTTATGTAAATATGTGAGCAGTGTTCTGTGACCGATTTAGGTTTGTATAATGGATAGTTTTGTATTAGAACCCATTAACAGCCCTCATTAAATGAACTATGATTCTGTTCTGTATGTGGTGTTTCCCAAGGCTCCCGTCTTGGACCCTTTACATATTAGGTATAAGTTGACTACAATTCCATCTCATGGTATGTGTCAATGTAGCTTTAGTTATAGCTCTAAAAATAAGATAAGAGCAGCATACTACTCTGCTACATCGTATAGCCATAGGCTTAAGTAGTTAATTAACCATATAATTATGTCTTCAACTCGAACGATGTGCATCGACCTTGGCGAGGAATGTGTCCGTCGGTGCCTTTGTCCCCACCTCGTGACGCAAAGGTATGCCGAGAAGCAATATTAGACCCTATTTATTTATGTATAGTGATGATATTACTTTGTAGGCAAGACTTTG
Source organism: Carystus phorcus (assembly GCA_018248895.1). Lineage (NCBI taxonomy): Eukaryota > Metazoa > Arthropoda > Insecta > Lepidoptera > Hesperiidae > Carystus > Carystus phorcus. The sequence continues at coordinate 10,045 of DWJN01004413.1, forward strand.
GTGTCTCGAGATTAAGTAAGGATTTTGCATTCAATTCAATAGCTTATACGAAATGTGGGTTTGATGGATTATACGCCAACCATTTCCTTATATTAAGTATTTCAGTATATTATTCATGTGAAGTATATTTTCCTTTTAAACTGATGAAGGTTTACAACACAGGAGGAAAGGCAAATATTACCCATATTTTCCATATAAAACGTTGCATTCGCTAATCCTGGAGAATTTGTCCAAGATACACACACCAGGGGACTGTTGTCCAGGTTTCGTCTCGTCATGTGTGCATGCGTGTTCTTCGAATGTTGCATGTTTGGCTCTCGCTTTTTAAAATAGATTGCGTGCCTCCACCTCAGATTTCAATGTTTGAATTGGAGACACGATGTCAGCTGTCAAATTTCGAATCGCTTTCATATCAGTTATTGTAAAAACATAATTGTTTGTTAGCTACTTGTGATATTTTTAATCGCTCTGTAACAAGTTTTTTAGAGAAAGTTGAGTGAAATGTTTAAAAGGTTTGTAAATAGAGCATTTTAAATTATATGTATCGTACATTGTCGTATGTCAATTATTATTAGTTACCATCGTGTGAGTCACGTTTTGATGATTAAAGTTGCTAATGAAAGGCGGATGTTGGGTCTTATCTTGTAGTTGTTCTAATTACGATGAAATGGCAACGGCTATGTAATATAAGTGACTGCATTCTATAATCTCAGATCAAAATCAGTTGTGATTTAAAAGTAAATTACTTATAACATAGTATAAATGTTATGGTTGAGTAAATTATTTACTATGGTAAAATAAGCCATAAAAATTAATTGATGTATTTTCATTCGTGTACACGGTGCGATTAAACCAATTACAAATGTTTATATTGTGTAACAATAATGGGACTGCACTGTATATTTTTTTACTGTAACGAGTCACGATCTTTGTATTTTATATTGATATTTCGAACCAATTACATGGATCAAAGTTGCGCCGGCGGGGATCAATTCTTGACAGCTGGCATTTGACGTACACTAATGGCCGATAAGTCTGTCAAATTTACGTCACGTTCGTTTCACGTTCTTATTCAAGTTCAGTTAAGGACTGCTCATAATCTTGGCTTTAGCCGGTTTTGGTTACGGTTTTTCTTTCATTATGAACAGATTGCTAGTATCTGGTAGATTAATTGTTGGTAAAGACAGTTCAATCTGAAAATAATGAAAACTCCGTACTTTAATGCAATACTCGTTAAATCCAGGGGAAAAAAATAATAAGTCACAGAAAATCTCGTTTCAGCTACAATGCGCAAATCTAATAAGAATTGCGGCTGACAAAGACGATTAAAGCAAGAGTCATGCCCACTTTACCCAGACCCCCCACATACGTTGCAGCGTAACTCGATCCATACGAGGTCAGGTTCCAAAGTGACCCGGGGCAGGCCAAGTTTTTTTGGTTGGTACGGTTTCGAATGGCAATGACCGCGAATGCGTTCACGAGACATAACGTTACCTCATATATGCACATTTAGGGCTGTCAGATATGTGTATGTAGTTTATCAATAAATTACATTATATTGGATACAAATAACGGGGCAAACAAGTCTATGTGTTAAGATACTATATTAGAATTATTAAAGAATATCATCTACCCAATACCTACTACCTACTATCATCGAAGTATTGCTATTGTTTTGAAAATATTCAATTGAATCGTCAAGATTATGAGAAATAAGGTCTAATTTGGTTTTTGTTTAGATCGGCATCGGTCTGACTCTGTCTCAAATAACATCTTGTTAGAATCGTACAAATAATAGAAAATTGTATTGTAAAGTAGGTGACCTGGCTAACATAACTTCTTTATTTGTTAATATATTTAAATATATTTATTTAAAGTAAATTTTAAGTGTTAATACACTGAATGTTAAGTAAAGGCCATCACAATAAAACTGCATTCAAATCGGATAAGCCGTCTCTGAGATAAGCGTGCACAAACATACAGATTTATAGAAAAAATTAAAACCCTCCATTGTGTATTTTTAAATAATTATATTTGCCATGTACAGACAGCGATCACTTACAGTTTTATTATATGTAAAGTTGAATTGAAAATATTTTTTTCACATTTTTTCGATCACAATCCCGGAGGGCCAGACATAATGGGGGTCCACGCTTTTATGCTTTGGTGGACAGAATATCATCATGAGTCATGGTTACCATTAGGTGGCTTCTCAGCGTAAAAAAATAATCATATTTTGCAACACATTGAACCGATCGACAAGGCAAGTGTAAAGGGCCTCCAAATGGGATAAAAAGGTTTATTTATTCCACAGCCTCACCCCCAGTTTCTGAAAGGCTTGTCAAAATTTCGTTCATATAACACGCATATTAACGTGAAAGTTCTATGAAGTCAA